>JAVGWX010000231.1:0-62500 GCA_036924085.1 Ariolimax columbianus | reverse complement strand
TATGCTATGCTATACTACACTCTACTCTACTCTACACTGCACTATGCTACACTACACTACACTCTACGCTACTCTACTCTACAATACACTATGTTATGTATACATGTATGCCAACACAGTATGAATTTAACAATGGACCAGCAAATGCGGTCCATAATTTCAAACCCAAATATCATATCTGAGGCCCGCAGTGGTCCTAAACGTAACTCGTGATCTAAACGGGCACCATTGTCATGATCAAGAAGACCGTGATCAAGATGCTCAGCAGCGGATGAGCTGTGGCGGTTAGCGACCTAAAGCTGACTGCTAGCGTCAGGGCCAGCAACCAGAGCTGCCAAAACCCGTCTACACCTCCACGCGGTATTCCTGGATAACAGGCTGCAACAGAGCAGACTGGCTAAAGAGTATGTATCAAAGAGGGATGCTTACCCGGTACTAAAAAAATGTCGGATGTGTCGGACTGAAAGTTGTAAATATCGCAGTCAATCTGTAAACTACGACACAACGCATTCGGTTCTCCTGAAAACATCCTGCTACTTGCAAAGCTTTTTCCAGGGCTTGGTAGCGGGATATTGAGAACCAACGAACGAAAGAAGAAAACATACTGAGTCATTAGTCTGCCCGCAATCAGTATCTCCTTTGTCTGTACTCCATACTTAATCCTGCCCCTCCACGTAACACATCCATGGCGTCCTGTTACCTTAATTCAAAATGGATGCTCACTTCATTTATATCCCGCTTGCATACATCCTTGTACCGAAGTAGTGGCCGCCCCGAGACCTTTTCCTCAACTGTGAATGCGATGTACAAAATAGCATGGTTTTGCTTAAGCTTATTGTGGCGATTAATGTAGCTAAAATATTTTAGTTTCCTGGTGTCATGCCGTTTAGCGATGCCGTTTAGCGATGCTGTTTAGTGATGATGTTTAGTGAAACTGTTTAGTGATGATGTTTAGTGATGTTGTCTAGTGAAACCGTTTAGTGATGTCTAGTGAAGCCGATTAGTGATGTTGTCAAGTGAAGCCGATTAGTGATGTTGTCAAGTGAAGCCGATTAGTGATGTTGTCAAGTGAAGCCGATTAGTGATGATGTTTAGTGATGATGTTTAGTGATGTTGTCTAGTGAAGCCGTTTAGTGATGTTGTCTAGTGAAGCCGTTTAGTGATGTTGTCTAGTGAAGCCGTTTAGTGATGTTGTCTAGTGAAGCCGATTAGTGATGTTGTCTAGTGAAGCCGTTTAGCGATGTTGTCTAGTGAAGCCGATTAGTGATGTTGTCAAGTGAAGCCGTTTAGTGATGATGTTTAGTGATGTTGTCTAGTGAAGCCGTTTAGTGAAGCCGTTTAGTGATGTTGTCTAGTGAAGCCGTTTAGTGGTGTTGTCAAGTGAAGCCGTTTAGTGATGTTGTCTAGTGAAGCCGTTTAGTGATGTTGTCTAGTGAAGCCGTTTAGTGATGTTGTCTAGTGAAGCCGTTGTGATGTTGTCTAGTGAAGCCGTTTAGTGATGCTGTCTAGTGAAGCCGTTTAGTGATGTTGTCTAGTGAAGCCGTTGTGATGTTGTCTAGTGAAGCCGTTTAGTGATGATGTTCAGTGAAGCCGTTTAGTGATGATGTTTAGTGATGCTGTTTAGTGAAGCCGTTTAGTGATGTCTAGTGAAGCCGTTTAGTGATGATGTTTAGTGATGTTGTTTAGTTTTGTTGTTTAGTGAAGCCGTTTAGTGATGATGTTTAGTGTTGTCTAGTGAAGCCGTTTAGTGAAGCCGTTTAGTGATGTTGTCTAGTGAAGCCGTTTAGTGATGTTGTCAAGTGAAGCCGTTCAGTAATGTTGTCTAGTTAAGCCGTTTAGTGATGTTGTCTAGTGAAGCCGTTTAGTGATGTTGTCTAGTGAAGCCGTTTAGTGATGCCGTTTAGTGATGTTGTTTAGTGATGTTGTTTAGTGATGTTGTCAAGTGAAGCCGTTCAGTAATGTTGTCTAGTGAAGCCGTTTAGTGATGTTGTCTAGTGAAGCCGTTTAGTGATGTTGTCTAGTGAAGCCGTTTAGTGATGCCGTTTAGTGATGTTGTTTAGTGATGTTGTTTAGTGATGTTGTCAAGTGAAGCCGTTCAGTAATGTTGTCTAGTGAAGCCGTTTAGTGATGTTGTCTAGTGAAGCCGTTTAGTGATGCCGTTTAGTGATGTTGTTTAGTGATGTTGTTTAGTGATGTTGTCTAGTGAAGCCGTTTAGTGATGTCTAGTGAAGCCGTTTAGTGATGTTGTCTAGTGAAGCCGTTTAGTGATGTTGTCTAGTGAAGCCGTTTAGTGAAGCCGTTTAGTGATGATGTTTAGTGTTGTCTAGTGAAGCCGTTTAGTGAAGCCGTTTAGTGAAGCCGTTTAGTGATGATGTTTAGTGTTGTCTAGTGAAGCCGTTTAGTGAAGCCGTTTAGTGATGTTGTTTAGTGAAGCCGTTTAGTGAAGCCGTTTAGTGATGATGTTTAGTGTTGTCTAGTGAAGCCGTTTAGTGATGTTGTCTAGTGAAGCCGTTTAGTGATGTTGTCTAGTGAAGCCGTTTAGTGATGTTGTCTAGTGAAGCCGTTTAGTCATGTTGTCTAGTGAAGCCGTTTAGTGATGTTGTCTAGTGAAGCCGTTTAGTGATGTTGTCTAGTGAAGCCGTTTAGTGAAGCCGTTTAGTGATGCTGTTCATCAGCCAATTTGGATTTATACCCCGCTCTTTTATTGCCTCTGTGTTGATTTTTACCGCTGTCCGTGATATTATGAGAACCTTCCTGTTACATTTTTACTAGAAAGATTCAATTTTCTTCTGTGCTTGTGTAATGGTCCATGTTTATCATCGAAGGGAAGATGCGTGCCCTCACAATTGTTGTTCTTATTGCTTTGTTCGTGTTCCACAAAATGTTTCTATTTCTATATAACCTCTGCAGTGCCATGACCATTCTTCTCCTAATTTGTTGTTGGCAGTCTCCATTGTTGTTGATAATGGAACCCATATATTTGAAGCTTGTGATGTTTTCGATTTCTTCATTTTCTAGAGTAAGTTTAGGTCTGTGGTTTTGTTGGTGGTGATTATCTTGGTTTTACTGATGGTGATTATCTTGGTTTTACTGATGGTGATTATCTTGGTTTTACTGATGGTGATTATCTTGGTTTTACTGATGGTGATTATCTTGGTTTTACTGATGGTGATTATCTTGGTTTTACTGATGGTGATTATCTTGGTTTTACTGATGGTGATTATCTTGGTTTTACTGATGGTGATTATCTTGGTTTTACTGATGGTGATTATCTTGGTTTTACTGATGGTGATTATCTTGGTTTTACTGATGGTGATTATCTTGGCTTTACTGATGGTGATTATCTTGGTTTTACTGATGGTGATTATCTTGGTTTTACTGATGGTGATTATCTTGGTTTTACTGATGGTGATTATCTTGGTTTTACTGATGGTGATTATCTTGGCTTTACTGATGGTGATTATCTTGGTTTTACTGATGGTGATTATCTTGGTTTTACTGATGGTGATTATCTTGGTTTTACTGATGGTGATTATCTTGGTTTTACTGATGGTGATTATCTTGGTTTTACTGATGGTGATTATCTTGGTTTTACTGATGGTGATTATCTTGGTTTTACTGATGGTCAGGTAGAGACTTTGCTCTGGGGGATGTTGTTTATCAGACTGGAATACTTGCTCTGGTTACTGTGGCTCTTTGAGAGAACGCGTCATCTGTACATTTAACGATTTACACAATAAGTCTTAATAATAACGTTCGATTAGGCATTTGAGGCCCGTTGCGTTGGTCGGCCACATCCATGACCGTGGTTCCACGTGGCGTGGTTCCATGCCTCGTTTAGGTAGGAGGTGGAGGTTGATATATGTTGGTGTCATACTGTGTGAGGACGGCCTCTTATGCTCCTCCAGCCGGTCAGGGGAAGACTTTTGGCGCCGAGGAACGACTTGTGTAGTGTATTGTGGGCAGGGGTTTCCTGGTCCAGCCGTACAACATGGCTGAACAGAGAAACTCGGCGGTAGTCAAGTGTTTATGAAATTGTAGGAGGCCTGTTTTAGCAGAGACCTCCACGTTGTGGATGAAGTCATGCCATCGGATGCCCAGGATACGCAGATGGTTGCTCATGTAGATAGCATCCAGTCTCGACATGTCATGTTTGAGTAATGACCAAGGTTTCGAAGCCCTAAAGCAGGACTGGGACTAGGCAGAACTGGTAGATGCGGGCTTTTATTTCAAGGGAGATATTGTCGTTACTCCACACACGTCGGAGGTCGTGCATGGCAGACGCAGCTAGTCCGATCCATCTTGACATATTAGGAACGCTGTGCCCATCCAATGATATCATGCTGCCGAGATAGGTCAATCCGAGGGTGCCCTCAACAGTGTGACTTTGAGTTTCAATAAACTGGGGTGCTGTGTCGGAATTTATATTCTGAACTTTGGTCTTAGGCCTTGGAAGGGCGTTTCGCTGTCTTGGATTTCTAAGTCTTGAAACAGGAAATAGTTCTCTCTTATTTCTCAATGAATAAATATCTTGCTCACAGACTTCTATTCCCGTTCCTAACGGACATGCTTTCTTAACTCTGACCCATCACAGTTAACCTTCACCATCAGTAAAAAACAAAGAATCTGAAGCCAGAGAACCTTCTTTGCTCTAGTCGTTATCTCGATCATCGCTTCCCTGCAATCTCTCAATCTGTGATTGTTATGTCTTTCAGTCTGATGGCCAGTCGTCGTCTGCCTTGATTAGCAGAGAGGTGGGAATCGTGACTGACGGAAATGTTACGTATTGCTTCGCTTGACGTTTGCCCTGGTTTACAAATCTGGGCCCCTGTCATTCGCACCTCAAAGGATCTAGCTTTAATTGCCTGATAGCCGCGAAGGTTCTAAAACTGCTCTTGTGCTGAACGTCTTGGTGACGGTAATGAAACTTCTGTGTCCCGTAATTTGAGTGTCGGGATCTGTTACACCTGTTCCATGGGTCACCGCTTGGAGGCTGAATAAGGTTTTGGTCAGCTCTGGTTCGCTGACAATGATGCAGGCAGCTCATTCAGTGTGCTGCATTTAGATGCATATGACCAACCTTCCACTCAATGATTTAGTCTCTAGACAATGTCCGGGATGAGGTGTCCTATCCCTGAACTAAACGAAAGTACCATTAGAGTTTGGAGAATCGTCAACATGTCGTGTGTTTGTAGAGAGGGACAGTGTAAGAAGCACTAGGGTACGAGGATATTAAGAGAGGTAAAGTAATACTGAGGAAACCGACACCTGCTGGCGGTTAAATGAGAGGTGGGGGGGGGGGGATATATAAGTGAAGTGAGAGTGAAAAAAACAGAGGTGAGTGAGAGTAAGAGACAAAGAAATGGGGAGAGAATTAAAGAATAAAAAGAGGGACATCAAAACTGAGAAACGGAAGGTAAGAATGAGAGAGACATGGAGATAGTAGGAATGTGAGAGACATGGAGAGAGTGGGAATGTGAAAGAAACAGAAAGTGGGTGAGATATAGAAAAATAAATAGAGGAACGCGAAGAAAGAGAGAGAAAAGAAAGAGAGAGAAAGAAAGAGATTGAATGAAACGGAGAGAAAGAGAAGACGGGAATGATTAAGATTTGTCAACCAGTAAAAGAATGGATAAATAGCTTACATCCAAAGTGGGCCAACTACACCCCACCCCCTCCCCCATAACAACAAACATTTCATCTACAAAACGACAAGAATACATTCAGACTCGGGTTACCATGACAACCCAAATATCTCCACCCCCCCCCCCCCCACACCCTCCCCCGACGCCGTAATGCTGTGTGGCTCCCAGCAGCACATACGAGGAGGACATGAGTTAGGGATAAGAGGGCCGAGTTCAGTTTAACTCTCTCTACTCTCTGGTTCTTCTTACCCTCATATTCCGGCAATTAGGTTTGAAAATACATAAACAGCTTCTGAAGTATTCGTGTGTGTGTGTGTGTAGTGTGGTGTGTATGTGTGTTCGTGCGTGTGTTAAAGATATATATATATATATATATATATAGAAGAGTGAAAGAGAGAGAAATAGGGTAGTAGGCTAACTGAGGTACATTAAGAGCATGCAACGATGTAATAGCAGCCCTAGTCTCTCTCCCTCCTTCTCTCTCTCTCTCTATATATATATATATATACTCTGTAACTTTCTACACTGGATTTGACAATATACACATAGTTCATAGGATTATCAGAGACGTTTAGTGCGTGTTTTTGCCTGCGAGTGCACGTGTGCGTGTGTGCAAGAGAGAGAGAGAGAGAGAGAGAGAGGGGAGGAGAGAAAGAAGAGCGTGGAGCTAAATGAGGTACATCATAAACACGGCTTGGGAGAGGCGGCTGCAGGGGTGGGGGGAAGAGGCGGCAGCGGACGGGGTGAGAGGCGGCTGTGAGCGGGATGAGAGGCGGCTGCGGGCGGGATGTAGGCGGCTGCGGGCGGGGGGAGATGCAGCTGTGGGCGGGATGAGAGGCGGCTGCGGGCGGGGTGAGAGGCGGCTGTGGGCGGGGTGAGAGGCGGCTGTGGGCGGGGTGAGAGGCGGCTGCGGGCGGGGTGAGAGGCGGCCATAAACTGTGTCTATCGTCAACCCCAGGCCCTCATACTTTACTTTCTGGATTACTCAACTACCCGTTCTCCAGCGGCGGTTACACCGTTGCGGGTCCCAACTTCCCAACGTGCTGGTGGTCGTCCCCGTGGTCGTTTCTCATGGTACCATATTACTGTCGCTGTGCTCCACCGATCGTCCGTTCTTCGCAGTAAGTGACTCCACCCCACCCAGCCCACCGGTCTACATAAATAACTGCATCTTCCATCAGAGACAATTGACGTATGTCCGAGTGTTGAAGACCTTTTGTGCGCTGGCTATGAAGCGTGAGGCCGAATCACGAACGCTACAGTGTGCACACATGTAGATGTGCACATATGTAGGTGTGTAGATATGTAGGTGTGTAGATATGTACGTATGAGTATATATATGTGGACATTTTAATTTACACTTATGTATGTATTTATAGGTTTATATATGTATATCCCTTCTGCGGGCATCCTCACCACTATATATCCACACTTAATATAATTATACTACTACTACATCAACTTTTTTTATCTATAATTATTTAATCAATTATCTACCTTTCTATTGTTCTTCTGTTCCTGAGCCTACCACACATTCAACACATAATTGACTGCGAGAGCTAGAGGGCACAGGTGAGATGAGGGATCTACAAGGTGACACACAAATCAGTGAATCGCTTACAAGTTGGAGTACATGAATGCGATGGACAAATATGAGAGCAGGCAAAACCTGATACACCAAGACCAGACAGAAGGAAGTCAACACAGATGGGCCTCACAACAGAAGGAAGACACTTTTCAATTAATTTATATTGTACTCTTAATCCTTATGTATCAAGTATATTGTTTGTTATATTTCCCAATCATTCCATCTCATTCATTCTCGTTGTACACCTCACTACACTGCTATCTTCACAATTGTGTATAAAATGTATGATGGGGCTTTATATTTTTTTATAAAATAGAAGGAAAAAAAAGAAAGAAAAAAAAGAAGAGGGGAAAAAAAAGAAAAGAAAGAAAGAAATCAGGAAACAAAAAAAAAGAGATCCGAATCAAGTATGACAGAAAATAAATATACTCAATCCCAAAATGGTCCCAGGAAAACTATTGTGCATATTTATGCAAATACCTACGGCGGACAACTAGGAACATCAAAAGCGAGGAACAACGGGAGGAACATCACGGAAATACCAGGCTAGGTACAAACAGATACACACACGCATCCAAGCACTGGTTTATGCGTCTTAATATCGCCCAAATTGACTACGGTCTGGGTCGGAATAGGCGCGCCTCCGCCAGTAGAAACTAGTGAGGCAAACACATCAAATAAAAAAATATTACTTCTCTAATGAGGTACTTGAGCAGTTTTTGTCGCTGGACTGAGGGTTAGAGACGTCGGGTATTCTTAGGCTATCTTGTTTGAGGTGGTGTGGGCAGGTCCATTCTTCGCTGCCTTTTCTTTCCCTAAGTGAAATCTGGTATTAGTTTATGGCTGGGTCGACTGGAGCGTGACGTTTGGGGGAGATTGACCCTGTAGCTTTGATGTGAAAAGTGAGTGGTCTAATGCGCTAATGAGACGCTCTTCTCTTTTGTTGATGTCACTGGAATAGGGATGTGTGTGTGGGAGAGAGGGAAGAGGGAGGGGGGAGAGATAGAGGAGGAGGCAGAAAGGGGGAAAGGAGAGAGAGATAGCGGGGGAGGAAGAGGGAGGGGGAGGGAAGGGAGAGAGATATGGGGAAGGGAAGGGGAAGGAGAGATAGGGAGGGGGAGAGAGAGAGAGGGAGCGAGAGAGAGGGAGGGAGGGAGCGAGAGAGAGGGAGGGAGGGAGAGAGAGAGGGGAGGGGAGGGAGAGAGATATGGGGACGGGAAGGGGAGGGAGAGGAGGAAGGAGAGAATAAGAGGGAGGGAGCGAGAGAGGGAGGGAGAGAGATACAGAGGGGGAGGAAGAGAGAGAGAGAGGGAGAGAGGGAGGGGAGGGAGAGAGGGAGGGGAGGGAGAGAGAGAGATAGGGGGATGGGATGGGAGGGAGAAGAGGAGGGAGAGAGATACAGAGGGGGAAGGAGAGAGATAGGGGAGGGAGAGAGCGAGGAAGGGAGGCGGAGGAAGAGATAGGGGAAGGGATGGGAGGGAGAGAGAGGGAGGGAGATAGATAGAGAGGGGAGAGTAAGGGAGAGAGAGAGGGAGGGAGACAGAGTGAGAGGGAGTGAGAGGGGGAGCGAGAGAGACGTAGGAAGAGACAGAAAGGTAGAAAGAGAGAGTGCGTGGATTTGACCGAAATAATATATGCACATTTATGGGTGCGGTGGTGGAGGGGGGTGGGGGAGGTACAGCATGAACAGTGTGTGAGGAGAAGGGGAACCATCTATCACAAATCATTTGTGATATCTACGTCTCTGGTCAAGGTGGGGTCGTGCATTATACTGTAGGCTAAACCATACGAACACCATTTTACAGTTGCTACACTGTCTATCGTTACCCGCCTGTCAACTCGAATCATCTCCTTCACCCGCCGCACTTATGTTTCTCTTGCAAACTTAACAGGACGACCAGGTCGGGCTTCAGCAGCAATTTTAAACAGTTCTTGCGAAAATATATAGACCACGTTATGCAGCGATTCACGCGATAAGCGACAATCACTTGTCCCCGTACACAGGAATAATTTCATTATGGATATCTTTCGCAGAAAGTGCAATTTCCTGTCCACCCCACACCCCCCCCCCCTTTCCCCACAACAGCACGATGTGCTCTGATTGTGTACTATATAAGCAGAAACGCCATTTCATGCCTCGACTGCGCACGTGCATGTGACCACCTAGTGTCTGCTACCTACAGTAACCGCAAAGCTGGATGTTGCTGCCACCAAATGGATGATACCTTTGGAGGCTAACAACTACATTGTTCCGATATCCCGCATTTATGTGTGAACTATTTACTGACATTTTATGTATGTGGACCAGCTTCCTCGACCCGAGGGTCACAGGACCAAATCCGCTACAGTTGGCGGTACACTAATTGTAGCAGTAGTGCAAACTACTTCGGACTATATCTATCACAACGCTGAGGTTTAGCGAGGCGTAGATGGCGTTTCTGCTGAGTCTCCAGCTGGGCCCGCTGTCGGTGTACGAGAAACGTGCGCAATGTTAAGTCACTAACCAGAGAGGCGAATATAATTTAATAAATTTGTTCTAACAAGCAAGCCTGTATACTGTAGGTAACGTACCAGTCCCACTGTTGTATCCG
Organism: Ariolimax columbianus; assembly: GCA_036924085.1. Lineage (NCBI taxonomy): Eukaryota > Metazoa > Mollusca > Gastropoda > Stylommatophora > Arionidae > Ariolimax > Ariolimax columbianus. The sequence continues at coordinate 52,676 of JAVGWX010000231.1, read as the reverse complement.
TTCAAACAAACAATCTTTTCCATGTAAATAGACAAAAATATTATCCACGTAAACAGACACACAATCGTATCGATGTAAACAGACACAATCGCATCCATGTAAATAGTAAAACATGTTTATTCACGTAAACAAAGACGATCTCAATTTAAAGACGGGAATGTCCACATACTGTCCAAGTCTGGTAACAATAAGCTACAAGTTAACTATTGCTGTAGCCTCTGACCTTAGTAGTAGCCATAGAGACGGCGTTAGATCCGGCCTATCATTACACTCGACAGTAAATGAGCTCTTGGACCGCGTCTTCTTGTTCCCTTGATACTAATCTGACACGGTTCATCCACTTCGGCTGCCATTTGACTGGTCTGGAAGTTTTCTCCCCTTGCTTAGATAGACAAAGTGAGTGAAGGTAGGTGTGTGTGGATCCATCTATCTCGCGCCATAATTACAGCAAGTTAGTTGATCATTATATTACTGGCACCTGTCAGCTGGCTGGTCCCTGTTTCTGTTTATAAGAATCGACATAACTGCACTCCTGGCATATCCATAGGTACTCAGTCTCTCTTAGCAAATGGTGCAGGGTTTGGATGCTGATGGTCTCTGTAGCTCGCTGGTTGTACACTTTCCTGCTCCGTCCTCTCATGCGCCCCACTCCGCTCGAACCGCGTTTGATGTCGAAACTTTGCAGTCTGTGAATTGTTGATTTCAGTGTCCTCATCCAACAGACTCTCATTGATTTATTTCAAATTGTCACTCCTGTCCAAGAACTAACATGCCCATGAGAGGAGCTTGTGAAGCCAAGATGTCAGCTCTTTCGTTACCCTGAACCCCAGCATGACCAGGAGGTCAGTAAAATCATGCTAACCCCTGGAGGTTTAAGGACTCAACAGCTGCTATCGACTCGTACCTCAGCCATCCATTCTGTACCTTCTACTACTCACTAAGAACTTAAAAAGCTCAACAATCAAGCGTGCCCGACAAGCAATGTTGCAGGTTGGCATCTCTTAAATTTATCATAGTACCTTGAAAAGCAGCAAATCAAACAGATGAAAGATTTTACGTACCTAGCGAGAATGATACCGTCAGATGGAAGAATCACAGAACGAAGCAAAGCCACGCCATATATCTTGGACAGTGCCGATATATTTCCTACATACATTTATTATGAAGCCCTATATGGCCGTTCTGTCCAGATTGCAACACAAGAATATGTGCGACAGGAGGGGGCGATGATTCGAGCTGATATGCGAGTTGTCATAGACAATTTGAGCTGACAGGCGAGTAATGATAGACAGTATAGTAGCTGCAAAAGGATGATCGCTTTGTTTAGCCTGCATAATGATGCATGATTGATTGGATATTCGCCAAGTGTTGTTACCCAGACAACTGACTGACGAACAAAATTAACCAAATAGACATGTACTTAAACTAATAAAGCAATGGGATAAGTGTATCAATGTGAGTGGAAATTATATTGAGAAATACGGGACAAAGTAAGTGTAATTAAAAAAATTCGAGGGGCGTTCAAGTCAAACAGGGACTTTTTTTTTTTGTAAGGAATTTTTTTTAATTTTCAAGAAGTCAAAATGCCATTTAGCTTTCGATATAATCTCACGTAACGTTCATTCACCCATCTCGGCGTTTAAGTAATGATTAAAAAGCTTCAGCGCAGAAAGATTTGTCAGTATGTCTGAACCAATCCAGAACAGCCTGTTTCACTTCGTCATCAGTGCTGAAATGCTGACATTCCAGGAAATCTTTTAGGGATCCAAATAGGTGGAAATCGATTAGACCGGGTTGTGGGCTGTTAAGTGGATGTGGCAATACCTCCCAGCCGAGTGCTGCAGATGGCACATTGTGACGTGAGCCGTATGAGGTCGAGTGTTATTTTGAAGGGGCAGGACGCCCTTTGTGATCAAACCAGGCCGAAAATGTAAATGTTCATGAATAATAGTGTTCACCGTATCCCGAGAAAGACTTGCCTCTTGTGCAATTTCACAACAGGTTATGCGTCGATTTTCCAGGATAAGACGTTCCACAATCTGGATATTCATAGGAATGATTCTGGTGAGTTGAGATTCACCACCGCCGGCATCATCACTTACGGATGTACGGCCTTCACTAAAACGTTTACACTATTCAAATGTCTTACTGCATCTGAGTGTCTCATCACCGTTTTGTGATTACAATCTTATGTAAATTACCGCAGGTCTCATGCCTTCTATCACAAGAAACTTTATCACAACACGATGTTCCATGCAAAAACTAACTGTGTAGTCCGCCATTTTTATTTATCTGTCACCTAATTGGCCCATGTCAAGTGGGCCACCAAGCAGTAATAGGACATAAGTGCTCCTAACTAATGATAGTAGTTCCAGCACGCTAAAACCCATTCAGGAAGAACTAGGACACAAGTGCCCCTAACTAATGATAGTAGTTCCGGCACGCTAAAACCCATTCAGGAAGAACTAGGACACAAGTGCCCCTAACTAATGATAGTAGTTCCAGCACGCTAAAACCCATTCAGGAAGAACTAGGACACAAGTGCCCCTAACTAATGATAGTAGTTCCAGCACGCTATAACCCATTCAGGAAGAACTAGGACACAAGTACCCCTAACTAATGATAGTAGTTCCAGCACGCTATAACTCATTCAGGTAGAACTAGAACACAAGTACCCCTAACTAATGATAGTAGTTCAAGCAGGCTTTAACTCATTCAGGTAGAACTAGAACACAAGTACCCCTAACTAATGATAGTAGTTCAAGCAAGCTATAACTCATTCAGGTAGAACTAGAACACAAGTACCCCTAACTAATGATAGTAGTTCCAGCACGCTATAACTCATTCAGGTAGAACTAGAACACAAGTACCCCTAACTAATGATAGTAGTTCAAGCAGGCTTTAACTCATTCAGGTAGAACTAGAACACAAGTACCCCTAACTAATGATAGTAGTTGAAGCAGGCTATAACTCATTCAGGTAGAACTAGAACACAAGTACCCCTAACTAATGATAGTAGTTCCAGCACGCTATAACTCATTCAGGTAGAACTAGAACACAAGTACCCCTAACTAATGATAGTAGTTCAAGCAGGCTTTAACTCATTCAGGTAGAACTAGAACACAAGTACTCCTAACTAATGATAGTAGTTCAAGCACGCTATAACTCATTCAGGTAGAACTAGAACACAAGTACCCCTAACTAATGATAGTAGTTCAAGCAGGCTATAACTCATTCAGGTAGAACTAGAACACAAGTACCCCTAACTAATGATAGTAGTTCAAGCAAGCTATAACTCATTCAGGTAGAACTAGAACACAAGTACCCCTAACTAATGATAGTAGTTCCAGCACGCTATAACTCATTCAGGTAGAACTAGAACACAAGTACCCCTAACTAATGATAGTAGTTCAAGCAGGCTTTAACTCATTCAGGTAGAACTAGAACACAAGTACCCCTAACTAATGATAGTAGTTCAAGCAGGCTATAACTCATGCAGGTAGAACTAGAACACAAGTACCCCTAACTAATGATAGTAGTTCCAGCACGCTATAACTCATTCAGGTAGAACTAGAACACAAGTACCCCTAACTAATGATAGTAGTTCAAGCAGGCTTTAACTCATTCAGGTAGAACTAGAACACAAGTACTCCTAACTAATGATAGTAGTTCAAGCACGCTATAACTCATTCAGGTAGAACTAGAACACAAGTACCCCTAACTAATGATAGTAGTTCAAGCAGGCTATAACTCATTCAGGTAGAACTAGAACACAAGTACCCCTAACTAATGATAGTAGTTCCAGCACGCTATAACTCATTCAGGTAGAACTAGAACACAAGTACCCCTAACTAATGATAGTAGTTCAAGCAGGCTTTAACTCATTCAGGTAGAACTAGAACACAAGTACCCCTAACTAATGATAGTAGTTCCAGCACGCTATAACTCATTCAGGTAGAACTAGAACACAAGTACCCCTAACTAATGATAGTAGTTCAAGCACGCTATAACTCATTCAGGTAGAACTAGAACACAAGTACCCCTAACTAATGATAGTAGTTCAAGCACGCTATAACTCATTCAGGTAGAACTAGGACACAAGTGCCTCTAATGATAGTAGTTCCAGCACCCTATAACCCATTCAGGTAGAACTAGGACAAAAAAGTCCCGGTTTGATATGTACGCTGCATGTACATATTTTTAGTTCGTATCTCATTTAGTTTTTCTTGTCTTTTCAAAACACCCATTCGTGTCCTATTTACTGACTATGCCATCGTACTTGACCTAAAATGTGACCGTTTCAGATTAACAACACAAAACCTTCAGAAGTTCAAGCTAAGAAATCGTTGAACCGGATGATAAAACACTCCAGATCAGGGGGATTGTTAAAATGGAGAACGCCAGGCTAGGGTTTACCACATTTTCATTAAGAGACTGGTTGAGTGAAGGTTGGTGAGGGACGACATGATGATGAAGAGAATACGGAAGAATGCTTACCGGAAGAGGAAGATCGAAGAACATATCGACGAAGTTAACGCCGACATTTAAGAACGGGTATCGATTTTAGTGTCAGCAATTCAGGTGCCTGCTGGTTTGTTGAGAGCATTCAGACACACGAGAGACAGTAGAGGAATTGCGAAGGGGTGGGGAAGGGAATGATTGACAGAAAGGATAAATGAGGACAAAAGACTGTGTTATTTTAATAACCACGTGCCGCGCCGATTGGTATAGTCCTTGTCTCGAGGATTGATTATCAATCATGCCGCCGTTGATCGTCTTCCTTGCTATGACGCTCAATCATCATCACCCTTTCTGGTTGTTATCTTATATCACCTCTTCTGGCAAGCACCTACGTTGTGGCCGTATGCTTCAAACTCCATCTTCTTAAATCTTCTTCTTCGTTCGTTCTCAATCTCCCACTACCAAACCCTGAAAGGGCTTAAGTAGCAGAATGTAGTCCAGAGAACGGAATGCGTTGTGTCGTAATCTACAGCTTGGCTACGATATTTGCACCTTTCGGACCAACACATCCGACTTCAGCAAGTATTTTTTGAGTACCGGGTTAGAATTCCCTCTTCGATCCCTTCTCCTTAGCCAGTCTGCCCTGCTGCAGCCTGTTATCCAGGATCACCGCGTGGAGGTGTAGAAGGGTCTTGGCAGCTTTGGTTCGCTGGCCCTGACGCTAGCAGTGAGCTGTGGGTAGCTGACCACTGCAGCTCATGCTCTGCTCAGCATCTTGATCCCAAACAGTATGATAAGATAACATAAGAAAGACATCATTGTGCTTACTTCCTTACCTCCCCTGTCCTCCCATATCAGACATCATGTTTCCAATGTTAGGCCACGTGTATATGGGTCGCTGACCACTGCAGCTCATGTGCTGCTCAGCATCTTGATCCCCATCTTCTTATATAACAATAACGATCAAAATGGCGTGTATTCACCATGTTACGGTCCGCTTGGGATTTATATGGCCATATTCAGCATCGCTTTTTCCTCGTATCATAACACCTTCAAGAAATAGCTAGAGGATTGGTTTGTTTTCATGTGTCTAATAAATATGTACTTAAGCAAGGACCTCCCTGAGTCATATATTTGAAATCAGAACGTACAAAGAGAGACATATTTAAACTGAGAACACAAAAATTAACTCGGCACTCTGGAAGACCCGCTCGAACGCCTGTTCTAGGGCTTTAAGAAAATTGCATAGCCCAGTGGATAGCAGCCCACTGCAACATTCAAGACAACAAGGGGGCGGACAAACTCGCCAGAGAGGGAAGAAAGCTGCATCAGTGACGCAGAAATCATATACAATGAAACAAAAGCAGCCATCGGGTCAACGTACAGTGCAAAATGGGAAAAAAAACCACCTTGGCCACATAGAAAACGATGCCTACCATCAACTCTCCAGGCGAGACCAGGTGATCATGCTCCGGCTACACGGGTCACAACAGACTTAGATGTCATCTGTACAACAAGTTCAAGATTGGCGATACAGACCTTTGTGCCCGCGGCACAGCCCCCATGACGGCAGAACATATTTTGCAGTCCTGTCTACTGAATACCGACAAAAGAAGTAGCATTTGGTAACATTCAGTGTCCTTCCACGAGAAGTTGTACGGAAGTGCACGGAGTCTTGAGTCTTCGTTAGAGTCATTGAAGTCGAGGTATGAAGACGAGCGAGGAACAAGTAGAAGAACTGAGAACTTACAATGAAGAAGAAGTAGAAGAAAAAGAAGAACAAGAAGAAGAGGAGGAGGAAGAAGAATACGATCAAAGCTAGACGTACTGAGTTGACATTTATTTGGTAGCGGATCCTCTTTCGTTGCCAAGGTTTATAGTTATACTGCTACACGATGTGTAATCATTCATATGATAAAGTTGAAGGTTCAATGAAAGAAATAAACAAAATCCGAATGCAAAAGGCAAGAGAATATGTCATTGCATATGGGAAGCTTATGGACATCAACAGACATTTAGTTAAATATAAAAATACAAATCTTCCACTAGAATGTTAAGTCCGTTCTATTGTATGACTGAAAGAGGTAACTAGTGAAAAATGGTATACAGAACCGGTCTCATTGCACCAGGGCGCCCTTATATGTGATAAGTCCTTTCCACTGCTAAAAGTGTCGACGATAGAGCAGGAACTACGTATTTCCGGCTTCGCTTGGAGCCGCGTAGCGCAGTGGTTAGCGCTCTGGCTTCGCATCTGAGTAGTCCTGGGTTCATTCCCCAGTTGAGGCGGTAATGTTTTTTTCAGACCGCAATAGCTCCCGGGTCGACTCAGCCTTAAATGGGTACCGGTTCAGTCCGGGAAGTAAAAGCGGCGAGGGAGAGGAGATGGCTACCGCCCTCATATAGCCGAGCCTTTGAAATGTGAGATCGCTAACACCTCACACCCCTACGGCAGTAATGCTATGGGATACTTTACTTTTTTTTTTACTTGGAGAACAACAAAAACAAGGAAACAGGTGAAGACTTTTATAAATGGGTGCCAGAGCAGAATAGGGGCGTTGAAATAGTATGGATTGGCTTCGTTCATTCTCAATCTCCCACTACCAAACACTGAAAGGGCTTAAGTAGCAGAATGTGGTCCAGAGAACGGAATGCGTCGTGTCGTAATGTACAGCTTGACTGCGATATTTGCATCTTTCGGTCCAACACTTCCGATTTCTGCTAGCATTTTTTGAGTACCGGATTAGCATTCCCTCATCGGTCCCTTCTCCTTAGCCAGTCTTCCCTGCTGCAGCCTGTTATCCAGGATCACCGCGTGGAGGTGTAGAAGGGTCTTGGCAGCTTTGGTTCGCTGGCCCTGACGCTAGCAGTGAGCTGTGGGTAGCTGACCACTGCAGCTCATGCGCTGCTCAGCATCTTGATCCCAAACAGTATGATAAGATAACATAAGAAAGACATCATTGTGCTTACTTCCTTACCTCCCCTGTCCTCCCATATCAGACATCATGTTTCCAATGTTAGGCCACGTGTATCGGCTTGTCATTCCCCTCATCGTGGCATATGTGTTGCATGTTTAAAGAAAGGTTTGAGTAGATCTTCAGGTGGTATGGCGTTGCTGCACAGTTGAATGTCTCCTCGCCCCTGTATCCCCATCTCTGCATGTTATTTCTGCATCGTGGTACACCAGTTCGAAGTCTATTTAGTGACTTCCAAGTTGCGTAAGGCAAGTTGTGTCCAGTTCGATCCATGGGATCTGCGCCAATTCATTCCCTTTTTCGATGCGGCGTTTTCCGGGACTAGTCTGTTGGACAGTGTTGACTTTAAGAAACTTTGCCTAGATTTCAATCTTGTGGCCTATTTTTTTTTGATTTTTTTTTTTGCGTTCGCCTTATTTCTTTATTTTCTAAATGCGGGTCTGCGTCGCACTACGGTTTTTATTTTGCGCATGTAAGTCCAGTGGCTTCGACTTCGGCATGAATTTTTATGTAAGGGGCTGCTTTCTCCTCCATTTTCTAATGGTTTGCTTCTCCGGGGTAACGACCGGTGCTGTGATGGGGAACGAACCCAGCACCTTCGGTTTGTGAGCCGTCTCACTTAACCACTAGCCCACGCCGCCCCCAATCATGTGCGCTGTACCTGGTGTCCGTGCCTTATATTGTTTGTATGCTTCTCTCTTTGCACTAGGCTTGAAATTTTTATGAAGCGGGAAGATAAGCTTTCTTCCTCGCTGTTTTTTCCTCCCTAACAGTAAAAAAGTACCCATTTGCAGTTGAAGTTAACAGCAGCAGGTCGACTCAGACTATGTACTGCAGTTTACTTCTACTTAAAAATTACAAGAGGCTAGCAGACTCTGGATGAGTTGAATCCTAATTCTGGCAAGCAGATTGTGTTCCCACAAAACCAGATGAAGCAGAAGGCTCTGGACGGAAAAAACATCTAGTGTGTAGATCAGAGGTAGGGGATTTTGTTGGGGTATTACCACAAATATGTTTCTGTCGAATGATATTTACCCCCACCCGGGATTTCAAAGTAAACAAAAGCAAGCTAATTACTTTTAAAATGAAAAGTAAATTTATCCCAGAGTCAATATAAATGAAAAGTAAACTGCTCTCAGAGTCAATATTTAATTTTTGTAAAAGAATTTAAATGTCATACACGCGTTAATAAGAAAAGCAAACATACCAAATTAATTAACAGTGATGAAGAACTGAATCATTGTATTCAAAACATCTACACTTCAGGCTCTATAAAAATGGTACTGTTTCATTGTGGATAATACAACGTCCAGATTATGGCTTTTAGATATTAGAACAACTTGGATATTGTCACAGGCTGTGACGATTTGTAGCCTAGTTTTCAGTGAAAGTCTCTACTGATTCCAGATTCGATGCAAGGCGTCATCCGACTTGCAAATTCAAAAAGGCAAATTGAGAATTATTCAAATGACTTTAATTTGATATAATTTGACCTACATATGATTCCAACAGTAGATACATTATTATTAAATTGAACAAAATTACTATCGTTTTCTAAAATGTTCACAATTCTTCTTCTTCTTCGTTCGTTCTCAATCTCCCACTACCAAACCTTGAAAGGGCTTAAGTAGCAGAATGTAGTCCAGAGAACGGAATGCGCTGTATCGTAATGTACATCTTGGCTGCGATATTTGCACCTTTCGGTCCAACACATCCAACTTCAGCAATCATTTTTTGAGTACCGGGTTAGCATTCCCTCTTCGATCCCTTCTCCTTAGCCAGTCTGCCCTGTTGCAGCCTGTTATCCAGGATCACCGCGTGGAGGTGTAGAAGGGTCTTGGCAGCTCTGGTTCGCTGATCCTGACGCTAGCAGTCAGCTATGGGTCGCTGACCACTGCAGCTCATGCGCAGCTCAGCGTCTTGATCCCGTTCACCATTCGCTCGGCATACAATAGTATATTTAACTAATTTATTTGTATTTAAAACAAACTTTTATTACCCCTAACATTGTTACCCCATTTGGGGTAATTCAATCCTGTTCCTCGACCACTGGTCTAGATGTTTTACACATAATGTATTAACAGACAACCGGCATTGCTTCCATGCACATTTCCCTAACTGAGATCAGTGTTTCCCAATCATTTCAGTGTGGCGGACAGGCAGGGATTTATCCATTGAAGCAGGGACTGTTGCTTAATTTACTGATTATTGTTCCTTTTCGATCAACTTAAATCTGTACCTAAATTCGTTAAAATGCATGCTTTGCTATTTCAATTACTGTTTTACCATTTAATGATAACTGTTATAGGAAAATTGAAAATATAATCATTTATTAAAATCTCACGGGATTTGCGATTTGGAGTTTAATCATTTTTATATGGAAAGAGTTTACATCCGTTTTCATACGGAAAATGTGACGGATATCGTGTTTGATCGATGGACAGTTCAGATCGTTCGGACGCTGAGACTCAATCGAGAAAATGTCTAACAGGTGGTTCGTGATTGATAAACAAGTGGTTCGTGATTGATAAATAGGAGGTTCGTGATTGATAAATAGGAGGTTCGTGATTGATAAACATGACGTTCGTGATTGATAAACAGGAGGTTCGTGATGAATAAACAGGAGGTTCGTGATGAATAAACATGATGTTCGTGATGAATAAACATGCTGTTCGTGATGAATAAAGAGGAGGTTCGTGATGAATAAACAGGAGGTTCGTGATGAATAAACAGACTGTTCGTGATGAATAAACAGGAGTTTCGTGATTGATAAACAGGAGGTTCTGGATTGATAAACAGGAGGTTCGTGATTGATAAACAGGTGGTTTGTGATTGATAAACAGGTGGTTTGTGATTGCTGAACAGGCGGTTCGTGGTCGTTAAACAGTTGCCCCGCGACCGACCAACAACTGGCCAGTAATTGTTAAACGCGCGTCCCACCAAAGTCTAACAAGTGGTGAGTTATTGTTTAACATGCGTTATTCGAACGTACAACAGGTGATACATTATTGCTAAACAGGTTACCAACGACAGTGAATTACGAGGCGTGTTCAAATGAAACCGGACCAAACTGCAACAAGTGAACATACGTACGATGCGCATGATGACATCACTTGTGGTGTAAACAGCACATGGCAATCATCAAGTTTGGAAATTTTCATTATCCGCTGACTTATAGTTTCCTCAGCAGACCGCTGAAAACATGGCGGGTGTGATACGGAATCCGTTCAGAGTTGATCAGCGAGCGGTGATTCGATTTCTAACAGCGGAAGGATGTCGACCAGTTGACATTCACCACAGAATGCTGGCAATGTATGGTGACAAAAGTGTGTCGAAGAAAATAGTGAAGAACTGGACAAGGGGGCATATAAATTAGTCAAGGACTTGGTAAGACCTGTACAAAGTCGAAATACAACGATTCATGACAAGAGTGGAAAATGTCTCACAGACGCTCAAGACATTCGTGAGCGCTGGACAGAGTACTGTTCGGAGCTATAAAAGCATGAAGGTCGAGGTGACCCAAGAAATGCAATGTCTCCTGAAGTGAGTCTGATAGAGGAAAATCAAACGATAACAAGGGAAGAAGTATATGAAGCCGTGAAAATGCTGAAGAGATGGAAGGCTGTCGGTGTGGATAATATTCCAGCAGAGCTCCTACAAGTGGGAGGTGAGGCAACAATTAATACCCTGTCTTACATCTGCAATAGAATTTGGCAGACAGGAGAGTGGCCCTCCAGCTGAACAAAATCAGTCATTATACCACTGCCTAAATCAGGAAACCTAAATATGTGTCAGAACTATCGAACAATCAGTCTGATAAATCATCAAAGTAAAGTTCTCTTGAGAATAATACTTAACAGACTGAAACCACAGGCAGAGAATATCATTGCCTAAGAACAAGCGGGCTTTCGAGCGGTAAGGCGTTCCATCGAGCAGATATTTAATCTTCGTCTACTGAATGAGAAGTACTCAGAGTCTCAACAACAACTCTACCCTGCTTTCATTGACTTTAGAAAGGCGTTTGACAGAGTGTGGCATGCGGCGCTATGGTCAACAATGAAGCATTATAAGTTCAACAGTGATATTATGAGGGTAATTGCAAACCTTTATGAGCAAGCGACCAGCGCTGTCTCAGTAGAGGGAACGCTAGACGATTGGTTCCGTACGACGGTAGGTGTGAGACAGGGATGTATACTCTACCCAACACTCTTCAATATATTCTTGGAGAGAATAATGGACACGACCTTAAAAGGACATGTTGGCACGGTTAAAATATGTGACAGGCTTATCACAAACTTCCGATTTGCTGATGATATTGATGTATTGGCAGGCACAGAAAGAGAACTCCAGGAGTTGATTGGTAGATTGGATAGAACGGCTCTGAGTTTTGGTATGGAAATAAATGCTGATAAAACAAAGCTCATGACCAATAACGTAGCAGGGTTTAAATCTGTAATAGAGGCAAATGGGCAGGCACTTGAGGTGGTGAAAAGTTTCAAATATCTGGGATCATTGATCAGTGAAGAGGGATCGAAACCAGACATACTTGTGGGATTTTGGGAGTGTCTTCAAGGCCCCAACGACCTGATGGGTTACGGGATGAACTGAACTGAACTGGACAACGATGTTTAAAGAAGGATGTGAGTTAACGCAACAATATGCGCCTGACCTGGTCTCGGACGTGAGTTACCGCAACAATATGCGCCTGACCTGGTCTCGGACGTGAGTTAACGCAACAATATGCGCCTGACCTGGTCTCGGAAGATCTTTGCTTAACTCACGTCCTTCTTTAACCATCGCTGTCCACTTCGTCAATGTTCTTGACGTTTCGCGAATGGCGAAGGGGTTGAATGTGAAGTGTAAATGCAGCAGAGACAGCAAACCAAAGAATGATATGCTGCAGGCTTTGATGCACTGATAAAGCGATGGGGTAAGTGTATTAATGTTGGGAAGAATTATGTTGAGAAATAAGGTACAGTGTAAGTGCAATAATCAATGGTTTTCAAGTTCTTACATCGGTAATTTTGTTTGCTTCAAAATAGCCACCTGTAACCTTTTTGCCGACATTTACCCCGTGTTAGCTTCATCACAACATAAGCATGAATAGAAAAATCAACTTTACGACCATTAGGTATTCAATTGGGACTAGGGACACCTCAAATAGGGATCCATTTAGTTATCGAAACGATCCAGTTGATGTGGTCTGTGTCATTACTCGTATTATAATCCTGTGTCAATATGAGCAGTTCAGAAAATAATCAGATGTGATGTCCTGCAAAACGTTCTGGAGTTCAGCAGACTAGACACTATTGCATTGGTCAATGAAGAGAAAAGAGGAAGGGGGTGGGGGTGAGGGGAGAGAGAGAGGGAGAGAAAAGAAATGGAGAGATAGGAGATAGAAAAAAAGAGAAACAGTAATAAAATTCAAAAATGGACCTTAAAACCAGACATGTTGGACTGGAATGACATGATCAAACCAGAAATGTTGGACTGGAATGATATGATAAAATGGGATCAAGATGCTGAGCAGCGCATGAGCTGCAGTGGTCAGCGACCCATAGCTGACTGCTAGCATCACGGCCAGCGAACCAGAGCTGCCAAGACCCTTCTACACCTCCACACGGTGATCCTGGATAACAGGCTGCAGCAGGGCAGACTGGTTAAGGAGAAGGGATCGAAGAGGGAATGCTAACCCGGTACTCAAAAAATGTTTCCTGAAGTCGGATGTGTTCGACAGGAAAATGCAAATATCACAGTTAAGCTGTAAACTACGACACAACACATTCTGTTCTCTGGACTACATTCTGCTACTTAAGCCCTTTCACGGGTTGGTAGCGGGAGATTGAGAACGAACGAAGCCAAACCATATGATAAAACCAGAAATGTTGGACTGGAATGACATGATAAAACCAGAAATCTTGGACTGGAATGATATGACAAAACCAGAAATGTTGGACCGGAATGACATGACAAAACCAGAAATGTTGGTCTAGAATATGTCAAAACCAGTAATGCTGAACTGGAAAGAAATGACAAACCAGAAATGTTGCACTAGAATATGTCAAAAAGCAGAAATGTTAGACTGGAATGATATAACAAAACCAGAAATGTTGGACTGGAAATATATGACAAACCCCGAAAAATTAGACTGGAAATATATGACAAAACCAGAAAAATTGAACTGGAAATATATGACAAAAACCAGAAAAATTGGACTGGAAATATACGACAATATCAGAAAAGTTGGACTGGAAATATACGACTTTATCAGAAAAGTTGACTGGAAATATATGACAAAAACCAGAAAAATTGGACTGGAAATATACGACAATATCAGAAAAGTTGGACTGGAAATATACGACAATATCAGAAAAGTTGACTGGAAATATATGACAAAAACCAGAAAAATTGGACTGGAAATATACGACAATATCAGAAAAATTGGACTGGAAATATACGACAATATCAGAAAAGTTGGACTGGAAATATACGACAATATCAGAAAAGTTGACTGGAAATATATGACAAAACCAGAAAAATTGAACTGGAAATATATGACAAAAACCAGAAAAATTGGACTGGAAATATACGACAATATCAGAAAAGTTGGACTGGAAATATACGACTTTATCAGAAAAGTTGACTGGAAATATATGACAAAAACCAGAAAAATTGGACTGGAAATATACGACAATATCAGAAAAGTTGGACTGGAAATATATGACAAAATCAGAAAAGTTGACTGGAAATATATGACAAAAACCAGAAAAATTGGACTGGAAATATACGACAATATCAGAAAAGTTGGACTGGAAATATATGACAAAATCAGAAAAGTTGACTGGAAATATATGACAAAAACCAGAAAAATTGGACTGGAAATATACGACAATATCAGAAAAGTTGGACTGGAAATATACGACAATATCAGAAAAGTTGACTGGAAATATATGACAAAACCAGAAAAGTTGGACTGGAAATATATGACAAAAACCAGAAAAATTGGACTGGAAATATACGACAATATCAGAAAAGTTGGACTGGAAATATATGACAAAAACCAGAAAAAAGGTGGACTGGAAAAAATTTAACAAGTGTTTACCTAAACTACTTCTCCATGATCAACTGAGATTCGTTATATTCTTCCCAAATTTCCCGGTAAAGATGACAATACTAATAGAAACTAGGTCAACAAGCAGACTTCTAAAATGTAAATGATGTCTGTGGCATTCTTGTTTGTTGCTGAAGAGCTAATCTCAGACACGACAAAAGCCAAGACGGGATCGAGTGAAGAAAGTCGCTCTTGAGCTACAATCTTCTCGGCTGTCATCGGTTCTTCAAGCTGGTCCAGGGCCTTGTTGGTCCACTCGTTACAGCTGCTGATGAATTTCTAATTACAGTCCACTACCGTGATGGCGTTTAATATGTGTCACTCATTTTTCCTTCTTTATCAGCCCGCACACCCCCCCCCCTCTCTCTCTCTCTCTCTCTCTCTCGCATTTTTGTTCTGTATTTCTCTCTCTCACACACACTGACATAAAATGTATTTATTGAGAAGAACAGATCTATGAGAGGATGAATTACAATTTTCTGGGGCCGTTTTTCTGCTGTGTCTATCTCCCTACTGTACTCACACAATATACACTAGCACATATATACACATGCAAACCCCACGCAGACCAAACGTTAAGATATAATAAGATACATGCACAAAAAATACCGCAAAATCCACACGCACACACATATACACTAAACACAAAATAAATACAGACACACACTAACATGCATGCACAAACGTATGCCACACACACATATATCAAACACAAACTCCGGACGGCGTGGCCTAGTGGTTAAGTGGCACGGCTCACAACCAGAAGGTGCTGGGTTCGATCCGGGGAAGCAAACCCTTAGAAAATGCAGGAGGTAGCAGACCCTTACATAAAATGCATGCTGAAGTCGGATGCACTGGGCCGACAGGCGCAAAATAAAAACCACAGTGTAACGCACACTCGCCTTGGGGAATAGATAAATAAGGCGAACGCAAAAAAAACAACCCAAAAAAACCCCAAAAAACACAAACTAACACACACTAATACACATATTTGCACGAATTTGGATGCACATACAGGAAAATCACAAACAAATACCAACAAACATGAACAAACACACATTAACATATATGCACAAACACATATCGCATATACACACCAAACGCAAACTAACACCCACGATACAGAAATTGAAAAAAAATATACATACACACACACGCCAAGCACAAACACATACCAACATACATGCACACACTAACATATATGCAAAACACATATCACATACACACACATACACAAAACACAAACTAATATATTTGCATACACACATACTATAAACAAAACTCACACTAATATATGCATGTAAAACTCAAACACACCAAACACAAAAACACATATCACATACACACACATACACCAAACACAAACTAATATATTTGCATACACACATACTATAAACAAAACTCACACTAATTTATGCATGTAAAACTCAAACACAAAAACACATATCACATACACACACATACACCAAACACAAACTAATATATTTGCATACACACATACTATAAACAAAACTCACACTAATATATGCCTGTAAAACTCAAACACACCAAACACAAAAACACATATCATATACACACATCCACAACACACACCCAACATAAACTAGCACTCACTAAACACAACAGACACAAACTAACACACATACCAAATAAATACCACACACATAGGAGAGAGAGAGAGAGAGAGAGAGAGAGAGAGAGAGAGAGAGAGAGATAGATAGATAGATAGATAGATAGATAGATAGATAGATAGATAGATAGATAGATAGATAGATAGATAGATAGATAGATAGATAGATAGATAGATAGATAGATAGATAGATAGATAGATAGATAGATAGATAGATAGATAGATAGATAGATAGATAGATAGATAGATAGATAGATAGATAGATAGATAGATAGATAGATAGATAGATAGATAGATAGATAGATAGATAGATAGATAGATAGATAGATAGATAGATAGATAGATAGATAGATAGATAGATAGATAGATAGATAGATAGATAGATAGATAGATAGATAGATAGATAGATAGATAGATAGATAGATAGATAGATAGATAGATAGATAGATAGATAGATAGATAGATAGATAGATAGATAGATAGATAGATAGATAGATAGATAGATAGATAGATAGATAGATAGATAGATAGATAGATAGATAGATAGATAGATAGATAGATAGATAGATAGATAGATAGATAGATAGATAGATAGATAGATAGATAGATAGATAGATAGATAGATAGATAGATAGATAGATAGATAGATAGATAGATAGATAGATAGATAGATAGATAGATAGATAGATAGATAGATAGATAGATAGATAGATAGATAGATAGATAGATAGATAGATAGATAGATAGATAGATAGATAGATAGATAGATAGATAGATAGATAGATAGATAGATAGATAGATAGATAGATAGATAGATAGATAGATAGATAGATAGATAGATAGATAGATAGATAGATAGATAGATAGATAGATAGATAGATAGATAGATAGATAGATAGATAGATAGATAGATAGATAGATAGATAGATAGATAGATAGATAGATAGATAGATAGATAGATAGATAGATAGATAGATAGATAGATAGATAGATAGATAGATAGATAGATAGATAGATAGATAGATAGATAGATAGATAGATAGATAGATAGATAGATAGATAGATAGATAGATAGATAGATAGATAGATAGATAGATAGATAGATAGATAGATAGATAGATAGATAGATAGATAGATAGATAGATAGATAGATAGATAGATAGATAGATAGATAGATAGATAGATAGATAGATAGATAGATAGATAGATAGATAGATAGATAGATAGATAGATAGATAGATAGATAGATAGATAGATAGATAGATAGATAGATAGATAGATAGATAGATAGATAGATAGATAGATAGATAGATAGATAGATAGATAGATAGATAGATAGATAGATAGATAGATAGATAGATAGATAGATAGATAGATAGATAGATAGATAGATAGATAGATAGATAGATAGATAGATAGATAGATAGATAGATAGATAGATAGATAGATAGATAGATAGATAGATAGATAGATAGATAGATAGATAGATAGATAGATAGATAGATAGATAGATAGATAGATAGATAGATAGATAGATAGATAGATAGATAGATAGATAGATAGATAGATAGATAGATAGATAGATAGATAGATAGATAGATAGATAGATAGATAGATAGATAGATAGATAGATAGATAGATAGATAGATAGATAGATAGATAGATAGATAGATAGATAGATAGATAGATAGATAGATAGATAGATAGATAGATAGATAGATAGATAGATAGATAGATAGATAGATAGATAGATAGATAGATAGATAGATAGATAGATAGATAGATAGATAGATAGATAGATAGATAGATAGATAGATAGATAGATAGATAGATAGATAGATAGATAGATAGATAGATAGATAGATAGATAGATAGATAGATAGATAGATAGAGAGAGATAGAGAGAGACTCGCGCTAAACGCAATATTCTTATTGACCATTGTAAGCTCACTTGTAACTAGATCTTCCTGTAGCATATGCGCACAGTGTTCGTTGATCAGGTTGCAGTCTCAAGAGACGGTCAAGATAAGGGCCCAGACTGACACTTGCAGCAAAGAATCGGTACAAATAAGTTTTTTCATTCCTGTTTTGTTAACGAGATGAATTCTTTAAGTAGTCGTGGCATTTTATTAGTCCCAAAGACTTTCTGGCATCTAGTTTCAATTTCCCTGTCGAACCTTCCATCCTCAGTGCAAATGCTTCATAGGCACTTGAACTCGTCATAAACTTATATTGAGCGATAAGACTCTCGATGCAAATACAAAATACAAAGATGAGGGAATATGAATACGATTCAGCGGAACATGTTAAGGAGAAAACGTTAAAAGAAAAATGGTAAGCGAAAAATGTTAAGTGGATAATGTTGACTGGAAAACCTTATGCGGAAAATGTGGAGCAAAAAGGTTCAGCAGAAACGTTACGCAGAGAACGTTATGTGAACATTTTTTAGGTAAAATGGTTGAGCAGAAACGTTACGCGAAAAATTTTGAGATAAAAAGGTTGAGCAGAAACGTTACGCAGAAAACGGTACGCAGAAAACGTTGCGCGGAAAATGTGGAGCAAAAAGGTTGAGCAGAAACGTTGATCAGAAAATGTTAAGCGGAAAACGTTGAACACGTTAAGCGAAAAAACATTAGGCATAACATGCTAAGCGGAAAACGTTGAACACGTTAAGCGAAAAAACAGGCAGAAAATGTTAAGCGGAAAACGCTGAACACGTTAGGCGAAAAAACATTAGGCAGAAAATGTTAAGCGGAAAACGTTGAACACGTTAATCGAAAAAACATTAGGCAGAAAATGTTAAGCGGAAAACGCTGAACACGTAAAGCGAAAAAACAGTAGGCAGAAAATGTTAAGCGGAAAACATTAAGCGTTAAATATTCAACAACGATGTAGCTTTTAACGCATATCATCTAAATTAGATTTATTCCTTTTCCTCAGACATCTACACTAATGAACTCCAATAAATGCAGAAGTAAGCTCAAGGCCCCTGACCTTGTCGCCCAGCCCCTCGGACCACGTCGAAGTAAAGGGGTCTGGAACCTTTCCTGCCAGGAAAATCTACATATTTGACGAACACATGAGAATGATGAATGCTTTTGATCAGATCGGTAATTGGGCTGGTGGCTGGCTGCTCGCATCGAACAGAAAATTCAAAAACACAAGATCAATAGCAGACTCTGATGGCCCAATTAGATTTATGAGTGTTACGTGAAGTCGAAATGAATAACACGCCAATGTGGCAAATCGGGTATATTGTGTTAGGCCTACACTTTTCTCGACCAACGGCCCACTAGAGGCGATGTGGTCAAAAACACACCGGCTGCCTTCACTTTCTAAGATTGTTCTGGTACCCGGTTATTTAGGCTGAGTCGAACCCAGGTGCTGTATCGCGATTGAAAAAAATCCAGCATCTTCTAAGGACGTAACCCCGATCGCGCGACTGGGAAGACTCATTCTTGTTCTTCCTTCTTCTTTTTCTTCTGAAAACAGACTACAACTATGCAGCCTGGCTAAAAGATTGGGGATAAAAGAGGGAAGGCAAATTTGGTCCCAGAAATAGTGCTGAAATAGGATGTGTCTGGCCGAAAGACGCAGAAATCGCAGCCTCGCTGTACACAATGGCACTGCACTACCTCGGCTCCTGATCTGCGGTGAGGTTGGTCTATAATTATCTGATAAGAGATAATAAAGAATGCAACGAAAGACAAGTGCATAAGGTATTTTTTAACAGGAAAAGAGGAAATCTGTGTGGTTTCAAAAATAAGCATGGTCTACCTCTGAGGATGAATAGATTGCTCACATTTGGGGGACTCGGTGGTCTCGAGGTAAGGTGTCCGCCTCGGGTCTGGAAGGTCGCGTGTTTGAATCACGATGAAGACTGATTTTTTTAAAATTGTGATCTTCTGGTAAAAATTCACGTGTTCAGTGTCGAGCACGTTAAAAATTCTTTGTCAGTTGGAAATCGAAAACAGCAGGCTTAACAGCCGCTGCCCGGACACAATTCAAATTAGAAATCTACCAAAGTTATTTGTACATTTCTCCAGGTGGTTTGTTAAGAGCAGCTATAGTTGGCACCTAACTGGCTGCGGGTCTACTTAGCTTTAGTGTTTGAGTTTATTAAGAAGGACTCGCACGTCCATATAAAAATCACTCTCCAAGAAATTAGTTGTATACAGGCTCTGTAGAGTCTTCTAAGCCAGTATAAAAGTCTTGAGTTAAGTTATTGCATAAGACTTGACGATACACAACATAACAATTGACCATCTCTCGCTACAGAAAGTATAGAAGATTTGTAAAAAAAAAAAAAAACAGAACTGCGCGACATGGCAAACCGAATCTGTATGTAAGAAACTTTAAAGCACCATAAAGATATATATCTGAAATAACAGAAACAGTAAAGCTCTCCGTGTACGAAGCACATACTAGGGGCCTGGGCAAAAACTCTTCATAACTGACGCTGAAAGGCCCAAAAAGAACAAAGCGAAATGAATGAAAGCAAGAAAAAAAAAATAAGAAAGAAAAAGAAAGAAAGAAAGGCAGCATCATAGGTACGAATTATGAGCACTAAGCAAACACACAACAAATGCAAGCTTGATTTGATCCAATTGATATTCACGTAGTCAGGTTTTCATCATTACTTCGACATAGCTCTTTCAAGCTTTGGCATATCCCTTAACGCTGACGTGTTTCTCACGTGGGGGTTAAAAAAGTGTTAAATGTTTTCCTTTACAGCGTAGTTTTTATGGCAGATCCTCAAACTAAAATGTATTTTATTTTTGTTGGGAGAAGATCATAAATATGTTAATCCGGCATTGGGCGTTCTCACAATATCATTTTAAATAATGTTACTAAAGGTGAAGGTCAGTCACATGGCAACAATTGCCGTTGGGGATGAAAGTAACTCTTATGTGACCAGTTCCATTCCTTGATTTTCCTACCTTCCCCAACTTCTTTGTCAGGTACCTATTTACAGCGAGGTCGATTGAAGGAGCGGTCGTACCATGAACGAACCACGCCCGCGACTTATAGTTCTGCTTGGATCAAGGTCAGTGACGTATAACTGACCAAGGCCCTATTCCACTTTCAAGTGATGGCCCTGGAAACAGACTGCAGCCTTGCAGCTTGGCTTAGAAATTATGGATCGAAGAGGGAAGGCAAAATTGGTCCCAAAAGTGTTGTGCTGAAATCGGATGTGTCTGGTAGAAAGGCGCAGATATCGCAGGTTCGACGTAAACTATGACAGAACGCCACAAACGTTCTTTTCAGGACAAATGCCGAAGAAGAAGAAGAAGAAGAAGAAGAAGAAGAAGAGTTGTAAGAGAGTGGTGAATGCTTGAAATGCATTTCCACAGGCAAGGCCAATTACTGCATTTAAGAATAGATTGGATGAGCATAGCTTTTAGAGCAAGGCAATGTAAATGAAACTGGTTGTATACAGATTCTGCAGAGTCGTATAAACCATTATAACGATGTCAAGTTTAGTTAAGAAGAAGAAGACGAAGAAGACGAAGAAGACGAATAAAAAGGAGGAGGAGGAGAAGAAGAAGAAGAAGAAGAAGAATAAGGAGAGGCGAAGGAAGAAGAAAATGAAGTACTGAATTGCATTTATTTTTTAAGACCTCCAAAAATGCCGTCTATGTCTTTAAAAAAAGACCATTTGTTGAAAGGGATGGATTTTCCAAGATGGAGAATTTGCATTTTTTCATGAGTTTAAAGATATAGTTCATTGTGTAACACAGTGGTTCCTAAAGGTATTCGGTCCACGGCATCCTGAGTGTACCAGAATTTGTCCACAGCACACCAAGTAAGAAAATAAACCTACTTAACAGATACAGTAAAACGAATTATTAAGAAAAATACTCGGGAAATCTGGATGAACAGGTGGCGACGGGAACAACAGGTCGCAGTATATTTAGCGAAATATCACAGCCAAAAAGTTACGATGACATAAATAAACTACATAGAATAGATCAATGTCTCATCTTTCAGTTCCGAACAGGACATACCAGAGTCAATAGCCACGTGAACCGCACCAAGCCTCAGCACCTGCCCTTGTGCAGACATTGCTCTCATCCTGATGAAACAGTTCGACATCTACTCATTGAGTGTAAGACGCTTGTGGACATGATTCTTACGAGCACTTCCGACAATTACCAACACGCTGTACGGAGCAGTGACACAACTGAAGAAGACCTGTATCTATCTATCTATATATATATATTAGTATGGCATTGGGCTGCCAAGAGCTGGCTTGCTCAGCACCTATGGGATAATAACAACAACAATAACAACAACAATAACAACAACAATAACAACAACAGATGCATTGCGCCTAAGTTGCATTTCTGTGAAAATATTGGAATGTTTCACGGCAGCCCTGTAAACCAGCCGGGGCACCCCAGTTTGGGAACGGTCAGTCTAATATGTTTTCAAACAATAGCCATCCTTAAAGAGCATAATGCGATATGGTGATGTGAGGGGGGAAATTAGACAGGGAACGGTTCTGAAGCTGAAACAAGCATTTGTCAAGCAACGAAATACCTTTTCAAGCCAAATAAAGATCTCTCCATAACCTGACGCTGAAAGACAAAACAGTATAAGCGAAAAGAAGAATGAAGACGCAGTAACGTTTCTTAACATGTGACATAATTGTTAAATGTTTAAAACCATTTACAGAAGATCAGTGTATTAAAAGGCGTATTGATTAAATCAAGTTAAGTTCTTTGTCTGACAAAAGGAACTTATTTGAAAGTATCAGCTTGGCAGCTAATACTGCTACATGCAGAATTACTGAGCTGACAAGTAATGTAAAGGAGCAATTGGTTCAGATGTCCAAATATGTTGAATGATTTTCAATAGCTCTTGATGAGATTACAGATGTAAATGGCTGTATGCAGTGTTTATAAGAGGTATAGATGACAGTTTCAAGATACCTGAAGAGTTGATGAACGTAATACCGCGGAATAGTACCACAAAAGGGCGTGATTTATTGCATGAATTGGAAGTGCCTAAACAAGACACTTCAATCTGGGACAAACTAGTATCGGTAGCAATAGACTGCGCACCAGCATTGTGGTCTGACAACGTCGGTGTTGTTAGTTCTTAAATTCTTAGTCGACGTTTACTTCTACAGGGGTGATGTCACTGTGCAGGTCCCAGCTCTGGCGTAAGCTGGGTGAAGCCGGTAGGAGAATTTCCTTCTTAGCAGGCTAGGCTCGAGAAGCTTATTACTCCGCTGTGTTTGAACAAGTGCTGCAGAAGGTAGTTAACCGATGTGCGAGTCCATCTTAATAAACTCAAACACTAGAGCAAAGTAGACCCGCAGCCTGTAAGGCGACATTATGCTGCTCTTAACAAACCACCTAACCGGTGTTATGTCATATCACACAGTCGCCTCCAACAACATGCTCTCTTTGCGTGACAGTGGTGCTATTTTTGTCCTTGTCACACGCAAAATTCCCGGCAGACCACTCGGTACAAACATCGGTGTTGTTGAGATAATAAATTTCAAACTGAATCGCCGGACAGTATCAAGGAATATCGCCACGAGCATACATGATAGTTTGCACCATGATGATCTGCAAGGCTCAAGCCTTCACATGAAGCAAGTGCTGCGTGTTTTTGTCAGTTTCATCGCTTGAGATGATTCAATCACACACAGGTCACTTCTTTTCTGGAAAACATTGAAAGTACATTTGAAAAACGTGTTTACCGCACTGGAGTTGGGTGGCTACACTGGAGTTAGGTGGCTACACTGGAGTTAGGTGGCTACACTGGAGATATGTGGCTACATTGGAGTTAGGTGGCTACACTCGAGTTAGGTGACTACATTGGAGATGTGTGGCTACATTGGAGTTGAGTGGCTACACTGGAGTTGGGTGGCTACACTGGAGTTAGGTGGCTACACTGGAGTTAGGTGGCTACACTGGAGATATGTGGCTACATTGGAGTTAGGTGGCTACACTCGAGTTAGGTGACTACATTGGAGATGTGTGGCTACATTGGAGTTGAGTGGCTACATTGGAGTTGAGTGGCTACACTGGAGTTAGGTGGCTACAGTGGAGTTAGGTGGCTACACTGGAGTTAGGTGGCTACACTGGAGTTAGGTGGCTACACTGGTTAGGTGGCTACACTGGAGTTAAGTGGCTACACTGTTAAGGTGAAGCATCCGTTTCACAATCCCAACCAACTCGATACGAACCCCACTTGTGTCCAGTTTGGAATACATGGACTTTTTCGCTCCTCCACGTACGGAAAGTAATGGCAACCTACCGTACTGCACACTTTGCCAAGACACCTATAACGGCCAAATAGGTTGGCGGTTGTAAGAGCCACGTTGTGCAAATGACAAGCTACTCACTTATTTTTCGTTACGTTTACATTAAAATGTTTTCCATTCTAGAAAACGATTTTGAAAATGACAGACAGGTGTTACTGCGGTAGATCCGTGGGCCACGAGATGGTTTGAGGTTGAAACCCATGATTTACACATGACCTTTTTGTTTGTACCAAGAAGTTATTGGAACTCGTGGTCCCAGAGCTCCCGTTGTCGTCGTGAAGTGTTAAGACCTCATTGGACTATGCAACGACGTTTATTAAAAACGCGGTGACCAGCTCCCTTCCTCGTTGTTTTTAATTCCCTGGCAAAGTCGGGTAACCATTTAAAACTGGGTAGACTCGAGCGTGCCTAGACGACGAAACCAACCAGGTAACATTGTTGTGACATTCCAGCGATCTGACATCTATTCTACTCAGGTAGTAGGGGGAGAAAGACTAACGTCTGGCCAGGCAAAATATACTGATCAGACATGTTAATCAGTCAGACAAAATATACTGATCAGACATGTTAGTCAGTCAGACAATATATACTGATCAGACATGTTAGTCAGTCAGACAAAATATTCTGATCAGACATGTTAGTCAGTCAGACAAAATATTCTGATCAGACATGTTAGTCAGTCAGACAAAATATACTGATCAGACATGTTAATCAGTCAGACAAAATATACTAATCAGACATGTTAGTCAGTCAGACAATATATACTGATCAGACATGTTAGTCAGTCAGACAAACTATTCTGATCAGACATGTTAGTCAGTCAGACAAAATATACTGATCAGACATGTTAGTCAGTCAGACAAAATATACTGATCAGACATGTTAGTCAGACAATATATACTGATCAGGCATGTTAGTCAGTCAGACAAAATATACTGATCAGACATGTTAGTCAATCAGACAAAATATACTGATCAGACATGTTAGTCAGTCAGACAAAATTTACTGATCAGACATGTTAGTCAGACAATATATACTGATCAGACATGTTAGTCAGACAATATATACTGATCAGACATGTTAGTCAGACAATATATACTGATCAGACATGTTAGTCAGTCAGACAATATATACTGATCAGACATGTTAGTCAGACAATATATACTGTTGAGACATGTTAGTCAGTCAGACAAAATATACTGGACGAGACCATCACTTTGAAGTCCCCGCAGTCCTCCATGGAAACGAGATGTTTTCATCGTAGCCTAGCTAACAAAGGTTTGAGATCGACGTGATCACCGTAGTAGTAAACGACACGCAAATGAGGTCAAACATAGCACAACCGCCTGGAGCACCCCGGTTCACTCTGATCAGCACGCTCGGGATGTGAGGAAAGCTACGACAACCCGCCACTTAACGTCCTTTTTAGGGCGCACAAAATAGTAATCCTACTTATTGTGGACATTCAACAGCAACTCAGGAAGCACGACATGTCGGAATGTTTAGGCATTAGTGTAAAGGCTTCAATGTCCCCAGTATCGTAGCAGCTTGGATTGATTGATTTCTGTAAATAACCCAACGCCGACAGATCCACCACAATCGATCGGTCGTCTGTATCTCACGAGCAATTTATCAACACAATGAAGATCTCTGTCAGGATGGAGTGCCACCTCTAAAGGGAAAAATGGACCTTCTTATTCTGCTGTGTTCGTTCTCAATCTCCCGCTACCAAGCCACGAAAAGGGCTTTGCAAGTAGCAGGATGTAGTCCGACGAACGAAATGCGTTGTGTAGCTAGTTTACAGATTGATTGCGATTGTTGCACCTTTCACATCAGTTTTCGGCAGCAGGCAGTTTTACCGGGTTAGCATTCCCTCTTTGACGCTTTCTCCTTAGCCAGACTGCTAGCCTGTTATTCAAGATCATCGCGTGGAAGTGTAGAAGGGTCTTGGCATCTCTGGTTCGCTGGTCCTGACGCTAGCAGTTAGCTATGGGTCGCTGACCGCTGCAGGTCATGCGCTGCTCAGGATCTTGATTCGGAAATAATTAATGATATGGATACACGAGGAGATGGTGGCAGAGTGGTTTGGAAAAAGGTCGTCTAACCACGAGGACATATGTTCAAAACCTGGGATTTTTTAATAGGAAATTCTACCCCAAAAAATGTTGATGCATTTCAAATTGATTGTGTTTATTGCAGTGCCAGTGTAATCACATGGGATATTTAACTTAAATTGAACATCTTTTACAGGTTTAGAATACTATGCAGAGTCTGCATTCAATCATTTTTTTTCTTTTAGATTAACTTGATCTAACAATAACTATGCGCATCCAATCTATTCTTGAATGCATTAATTGACCCTGCCTTCCCTATTTTCTGTAACAATGCATTTCACGCATTCATCACCCTGTGAATACAAAAATAAATTCCTGGTATCAAATCTAAACGTGGATTAGTCTGAATACACCGGGGACTGTGCAAGGGAGATAAGGAGACGATTATCCATGGCGATGAAGAAACTGAATAGTTTGCACAATATGTGGCAGAATACTAACAATATTGCGCAAGATGCAGCAGTGCATGAGCTAAGGCAGTCTGCGACTCATAGCTGACCAAGACGCTTTTCTGCCTCCCCGAGACGGCCCTAGAAACAGGCTGCACTAGTCGACTAGTGAAGTCTGGCCAAGAGATATAGATCGCAGTGGAAATGCAAACCCGGTACTGAAAATTAGGTGAACTGAGATTCTGTGCCGGGCTGAAAGACGCAGTATTCGTTGCCTGACTGTAAATTACGACGCAATGTCAAAACGTCTTTTCCAGGACGAAAGCCGAAGAAGAAAGAAAACCATGGCTGCATATACTGCCAAGTCTCTTACTGTGGGTGAGCGCTTTCCTGGAACCTACAGTTCTTGACAGAGCTGGTGTCACTAATACCAATAGCATTCGTATGCAGTTACAGATACGCTGGCAGAGTATGTAGTCCGCATATTAGACCAATCAATCAAGCCCGCCGCTCCTCTCAGTGTATAGGTCATTGACAACATCCCGCCAGCGTGCACGGTCCTAAGCAGCATTTTCTGTCTCTCGCCAGGTGTAATCATTGAATGTTAGTTCCTTCTGTCTCTCGCCAGGTGTAATCGTTGAATGTTAGTTCCTTCTGTCTCTCGCCAGGTGTAATCATTGAATGTTAGTTCCTTCTCACATTCTCTTCTCCCCGTATTTGTTTATCTCCCTCCTCTCTCTCTCTCTCTCTCTCTCTCTCTCTCTTTCTCATTGAGGATTCCATGAAATAGCCTGACTGGCTATGTTGGACTATGCCTTCCGCAACGTGGATCCTATCCAACCCCATTTTCTTCGCTTAATTTGTTGTTACAATTGATGTTGTTGGCTCCTTTCCCACAAGTCTTCATTCCTCACCATGTCCTGCCACTTTATGCCCATTATCCTTCCTAGGCATCTGTTAATGAAGGACTAGAGTCTTTGTTGTATGACCTAGGTAGTTCTCCACGTCTCCGCTTCATACAGCAGCACCGACGACACTGGTGTTGAATATTCTAATTTTGGTGTGAATCTTGATATCTCTGAATCTCCATATGTTGTTTATCGTCAGGAATCCCCCTCTTGTCTTTCTAATTCTTATCTTTACATCTTCATCTGTACCTCCTGATGTGCATATTGTGCTGCCTAAATAGGTAAAGGTATCCATTGATTCCAACTACTTTCCCTGCATCATAATTGGTTCTTGATTTGGTGTGTTGAGTTTAAGAAGCTTGGTTTTCTTCATGTTGATAGTCAGTCCCAATTTGGCTGATTCTTCTTTCACCCTATCAAGTTTCTCTTCCATTCGACTATGACTGTGTGAGAAAAGTATCAGATCATCTGCGTTGTCTCGGTCCTCCAATTGTGACAATAGTGTCCACTGAATACCAGTTCTTTTTCCTTCGATTAATGTCTTCATTATCCAATCTATTTATGGACGATGGGTGGTTTAGTATTTGGCAGAAGTTGTCTGCCCATCTGTCTAGAATCTGAACCTTATCTGTTAGCAGTACCCCATCCGCACTGCGAACTGGAGTGTTACTAGAGGGCTGCGGGCCGTAGAGAGCTTTTAGTGCCTCGTAAAACCGTTTGGTGTCATGACGCTCGGCGAACATCTCAATTTCGTCAGCTCTTTTGCTGAGCCAGGAGTCTTGCATCTCTCTAAGCCTGGTCTGGACAGCTTTGCGAGCAGTATTGAACGCAGCTTTTGCTGCCGGAGATGGTGTGTCCCTCTGGTATTCCCTGTGCGCTTCATGCTTTGCATCGAGAAGGCCCTGTATTTCTAGATCGTTCTCATCAAACCAGTCCTTATGCTTGCGCGTGATTGGGCCAATGTGTTTAACAGCTGTATGGTAGAGTGTGTTTCTCAATGATGCCCAGTTCTTTTCGATGTCGTTCTTTTCAAAACGAAGCTCAGACAGTCTACCCTCAAGCTCTTCCTGGAAGCCTCCTCTCGTGGGTTCGTATTTCAACTGAGAGACATTTAGCCTCCTCGGTGGTTTCTTTCCCTGGGGGCGCATTTTGGGCTGGATCTTGAAGTTTAGCTTGGCAATGACAAGTGGATGGTCGGTCCAACATTCTGCACCACACATGCTCTTCATTACCATAGCATCCGCTCGATCCCTACGTCTGTTGATAATATAGTCAATGAGGTGCCAGTGGCGGGACCTTGGGTGCATCCATGTGGTTCTATTTCGGACAGGTAGTCGGAAAGCTGTGTTTGTAATGAGTAGTTCATTTGCGGCACATGTCCTCAGAAGGAGCAGTCCGTTACTATTGCATTTTCCGATACCATGTCTGCCAATGGTCCCCTCCCATGCTGTATGGTCTGTGCCAACCCTAGCGTTAAAATCACCGAGGATGACCAGTTTGTCAGATTTGGGGACTGCAGCGATGAGCGCCTCAAGGTCCTCAACAAACACCTTGAACAAAGCCACCACCACCCAGAAAGCCAATGTGGATTCAGAGCCGGAAGAGGAACAGTGGACATGATTTTTGCCGCTCGCCAAGTACAAGAGAAGTGTCGAGAGCAAAATCAGGCCATGTACACCACATTTATTGATTTGACAAAGGCATTTGATACAGTAAACAGAGGAGGGCTGTGGATGATAATGTCTAAGTTTGGCTGCCCCAACAAGTTCATAACAATGGTGAAACAGCTACACGAAGGCATGTGTGCTCGTGTACTGGACAGCCGTGCAATCTCTAAAACGTTTCTAGTATCAAACGGAGTAAAACAAGGATGTGTACTCGCCCCGACTTTGTTCAGCATGATGTTCGCGGCCACGATGACAGACGCCTTCAGATCATTGGAGCTTGGAATACCCATAAAGTACCGCACAGATGGCAAGTTACTCAATTCCAGAAGAATGAAGGCCAAAACCAAAGTGGCTGGCGACATAATCAGGGAACTTGTATTTGCTGACGACTGTGCTCTAATGAGCAACTCAGAACTGAACATGCAGGTTGGAATGGACCAGTTTTCTGCCGCATGCGAAAATTTTGGCCTGACCATAAATGCCAAAAAAACAGAGGTCATGTACCAACCAGCACCAGGCATGCCGTACACAAGACTAGAGACTACAGTCAGCGGGCAGACGTTGAATGCCGTAGACAAATTCACATATCTGGGCAGCACGCTGTCGAGATCTGCCAGCCTAGACGATGAGGTGGCAAGCAGAATAGCAAAGGCCAGCACAGCCTTTGGTAGAATGAGCTCGATGGTCTGGGCACGTCGTGGCATCAGCGTCAAGACCAAATTGAAAGTCTACCGTGCAACCATCATTCCAACCCTACTATACGCTTGCGAAAGCTGGACTGTATACTCTGGACATGCAAGGAGATTAAACCACTTCCATACAGGTTGCCTGAGGCGAATATTCCACATCCGATGGCAAGATCGTGTCACTGACATCGAGGTTCTCTCGAGGGCTAACAATGCCCAGCATACATGCACTGCTAGAAAAAGCACGACTAGGATGGGCCGGACACCTCGTCCGTATGTCAGACGAGCGGCTCCCAAAGAAGCTTCTCTACGGCGAGCTGAGAGACGGATGGCTCGAGAGAGGGCGCCCAAAGAAACGTTTTAAAGACGGTCTGAAGGACTCACTAAAAAGTTGCCAGATTAGACTTCGACACCTGGGAATGTCTTGCGAAAAACAGATCTGACTGGAGAAGCGCAGTCAAATCGGGTGTAGCTGCCGGTGAAGACGACCGTGTTGTGAAAGCCCAGAACAGACGCGAGACGCGGAAATCCCGAGCAGCGGGAACACCATCCCCTTCTACAAACCTCGTGTGCCCGATATGTAGCAGATGTTTTCGTGCTCGCATTGGCCTGTTCAGCCACATGCGCACCCACACCCAACAGGGAAATCTGTGACAAGGATGATGTCGGCGGTCCTCATCGTCAACGATGGACAGCTATTATCCAATCTATAGCCAACAAGAACAGGAAAAGTGAGAGCAGGCATCCCTGTCTCATCTCTGGTTGCACCCCGAATCTGTCAGTCAGAGATACTTCATGCGTGTCTTTATAGATATTCTGAATGAGGGTTATGTACTTCTTTGGTTTCCCCTAGTGCCCCAACAGCTGCTATACAGTACTTCGATCCACACTGCCAAACGCCTTTTCATAGTCTATAAAATGTATACTATGAACAACAATAACAACACTAATATTGTAAATGTTAGATCATTACGAACAAAAAAAAAATACTTTTAAATTGTGAAATGTGGAAGGGTAGACGTTCTCGTGGTGGTCAAAAGAAGAACACGCTTAAAACTTAATCGATAGTCCTTGAAATGGTGGCCAACAATTGAGAAGATGCTGCGCAGGCCCAAACCGTTTAGCACACATCGTGAGAGTTAAGCGTCATGGGAGGCATCCACAAAAGTAATAGTTGAATAACAGAGACAGTCTAGAAAACGCCCCTGAAATGAAGCCTTCACATTATGAGAACATGCTCTGTTAAAACTGGCAAGATTATTCAAGAACCGCATCGGGCTCCTCAGTCCCCTTCAAACCCATCGACTGGCCGAACATGTTCCAAATGGATGAACAGAGAGAGTGGTCTTCCTCGTCCGTGATGGACGAACAAGAAAATTGGGCCAGTTGACACACCAGTCTGCGACTGCCACATAGACATCTGTGCAACAAGACCTGCAGGCTTATTTTACACGATGTGGCCTTATATACCGATGCTAGGTCCTGTTCAACTATAGTCAGTCTTTTAGGTTAAATAATGTCGTATTGTTCATCAAGTCTAGAGATTCCAGAGCTTGATTAGTCCTACCAAGGGCCAGAGACATCGGATGCTTACATACAAGTCATAAAAACACAACAATGACTTGGAAGATCAGCAGTCACAAGAACTACATGACTCCATACAGCTCTAATCAAGGATGAGAAACATTCTAAAACAATAATATATGAACACTATCAAGGCTGAGAATCATTCTAAAACTAGAACATATAAACACTTTCAAGGCTAAGAATCATTCTAATCTAGAATATATAAACACTTTCAAGGCTAAGAATCATTCTAATCTAGAATATATAAACACTATGAAGAAAACTTTGAAAACATGGTTACAGCTAAGGATGCACCGAATAGAGGGTTTTATTATTCGGCCGAATATGAATAGAAATGATTAACTATTCGGTTAAATACGAATAGAAGACATTAACTATACGGTCGAATACGGATTGAAAACAATAACTATTCGAACTGATACAAATAGAAGGCCACAACTATTCGACCAAATACGAATAGAAAACATTTACTATTCAACCGGATATGGATAAAAGACATGAACTATTCGACCGGATATGGATAAAAAGTAACTTGAGTTCAGTAATTTTAAATGAGTCAACCGACCTCTTCTATAATTATAAAATAATAAACCTAAAGTGTTACATCGTTACAAGTAAGGCTGCAAATATCAGAAAACTATCGTATCTCTTAAACATGAACAGTCACTACAAAGTATAGCAAAACAACAATGTAAATGTAATAATAACACGATGTAAATCAATACAACAATCACAAAGCAATAACGAACAAGTTTACAATATACACAACAACAACAAAAAAAAGCAGGCAGGACATTGCATACCAGCAACACAAAACCAAATCAAAAATAATATCCGGTATCTAGATCTGAACTCTTGGGCATCGCTGAAATGTCATCAATTATAGACATACTTGTCGTGAAGAAATCTGAGCACTCCTAGAACCTAGTTGCTGTCGTGTGCTCCATCCATGACAGTGCCAGCTATTTCAGGCTCTCGGCTCTCGCAATCACATCGGGCGAACAATAGGGCGACAGATCGAACCTGAATCGCGAGGAATAGTTGGAGCGACGGAAAGATGGAGTGAGTAGAGAGAGAGAGAGAGAGAGAGAGAGAGAGAGAGAGAGAGAGAGATAGAGAGAGAGAGAGAGAGAGAGAGAGAGAGAGAGAAGCCAGCCTTTCTGACGCCCAGTCCGAGCCTAGGGACAGCGGTTGCCAGGAAGGATTCTCCAAGAGGAAGCGCGTTTCGATTTTTCTCTAGCGTGGAACTATTTCTGCTTGTGGCGCGCGAGACATCGCTACACACCAGATGACAATGTTAGATACACACATATACACACAACACACACACACACATTAACGACAACACTGAAATCATTGTTGTTGTTCGTTAAGGTTTGGCCTTTTTTTGGATTGCTTTTGAGATGGTACACTTCTTTCAACTACAGATAATCTGTGTGGCTGTTGTGATGTCACTTCTAGTGAGTTCTTTCAATCACAGAGTCGTTCTGGCTGTTGCTGTTGTGAAATCAGTCGTAGCCACTACTTTCAACCAGTCTTTGTGGTCCACTAGTAGCTAGTACTTTCAACCAGTCTTTGTGGTCCACTAGTAGCTAGTACTTTCAACCACAGACAGCCTTTATGGTTCTTCACTCGTAATCAGTACTTTCAACCACATACAGCCTATGTGGTTATTCACTCGTAGCCAGTACTTTCAATCACTCTTTGTGGATCTTCACTCGTAGCCAGTACTTTCAACCTAAGATAGTCTATGTGGTTCTTCACTCATATCCAGTACTTTCAATCACTCTTTGTGGATCTTCACTCGTAGCCAGTACTTTCAACCTAAGATAGTCTATGTGGTTCTTCACTCATATCCAGTACTTTCAATCACTCTTTGTGGATCTTCACTCGTAGCCAGTACTTTCAACCTAAGATAGTCTATGTGGTTCTTCACTCATATCCAGTACTTTCAATCACTCTTTGCGGATCTTCACTCGTAGCCAGTACTTTCAACCTAAGATAGTCTATGTGGTTCTTCACTCGTAGCCAGTACTTTCAACCTAAGATAGTCTATGTGGTTCTTCACTCGTAGCCAGTACTTTCAACCTAAGATAGTCTATGTGGTTCTTCACTCGTAGCCAGTACTTTCAACCTAAGATAGTCTATGTGGTTCTTCACTCGTAGCCAGTACTTTCAACCTAAGATAGTCTATGTGGTTCTTCACTCGTAGCCAGTACTTTCAACCTAAGATAGTCTATGTGGTTCTTCACTCGTAGCCAGTACTTTCAACCTAAAATAGTCTATGTGGTTCTTCACTCATATCCAGTACTTTCAATCACTCTTTGCGGATCTTCACTCGTAGCCAGTACTTTCAACCTAAAATAGTCTTTTGGTCTTTATGGTTCTTCACTCGCAGCGAGTACTTTCAGCCACAAACAGCCTTTGTGGTTGTGGTTGGTGTTGTTGTGAAACCACTCATACCGAGTACTTGCAACCATAGACAGAGTGTGTGGTTGTTGTTGGTGTTGTTGTGAAACCACTCATACCGATTACTTGCAACCATAGACAGATTGTGCGGTTGTTGTTGGTGTTGTTGTGAAACCACTCGTACCGAGTACTTGCAACCAGAGACAGAGTGTGTGGTTGTTGTTGGTGTTGTTGTGAAACCACTCGTACCGAGTACTTGCAACCATAGACAGAGTGTGCGGTTGTTGTTGGTGTTGTTGTGAAACCACTCTTACTGAGTACTTGCAACCATAGACAGATTGTGTGGTTGTTGTTGTGAAACCACTCATACCGAGTACTTGCAACCATATACATAATTTGTGGCTGTTGTGGCTGTAGAAACCACTTGCACTAAATTAAATGCACATTAGATGACGTATCTTTTCGTGGCCAGTTACAGTGGTTCTCCTTACATCTCGTCACGAACTACAAAAAGGTGAACCTGGCTGTAGGGCAATGTGAAGCACCTCGGTAAGCTCACCACTATAGGGATTACAGTGTCGACACCCTACTCGTTGGCTAGACCGGTTTGATTCAACCTGCTTCCAGAAGGACTTGGGCGGGCATGAGGTGTGATCTTGATCAACATGTTTCACCAGACTCTAACGCTGCTACCCTTCACCATTCGTTGTTATGGCAGAACTCGTTAGTCACACACAAATAGTCTTTTGGACCAGGATGCATCAGTGCAAGAGCTGACAGCAGCCAGCTACTCATGGTTGTACCAGGCTCAATAAGCCAGAGCTGACCAAGACCCCATTCTGCATTCCCATGGCGGTCCCAGAAACAGGCTGCAGTAGTCACTAGTGTAGTCTGAACAAGAAATAGAGATCGCAAACCCGGTACTTAAAAAAGACAGCTGAAATCGGATGTTTCTGTCCGAAAGACGCATATATTCCAGTCTTGATGTAAATAAACTATGACACGACATCTCACCGTAGTTTTTCAGGACGAACACAACAGAAGAAGAAGAAGGAGGAGGAGGAGGAGGAGGGGGGGAGGAGGAGGAAGAGGAGGATGAAAAGGTCTGCTGTTAAGTCAAATTTAAACTTTATTGTACGAGTTAATTCAACAGAGGCTACTCTTCATTCAGCGAATGTTTGACGTTGCGACCTCGTCACCTACGCCTGGTGGGAGCACGTTAACGTTAGTTACCCATCCCAAGCGATGATGACGACACCATCAGACGATTTTTATCTTGATGTAATTTCTCCGTATCTGGATTATAGTGACGGATGACTGCTCTGGTCATCAACCTCACTCTCTCGTCCCGAGCTACCTTCGACCAATGACAAGACATGAGTCGAGACGACTTGAGGTAAGTCGTAATGCAGGCACTCTGGTCTTACCTCGCTTGAGACCAAGGGTCACTTAAAACCAGCGGGATTTGATTAGCCACCGTATCTGTTCATCGCTTTAACTATCTCTCTCTCTCTCTTCTCTCCTCGCTCTGTTTCACTTGACTCTATCCCACAGTCATACTCTTGCAGAACTTTCCACGCGCCCTCATGGTGAGGCCTTTCCGTTGCACTTTGGTTGGGCTAGCTTCTTAGGGCGCACAAACCTAGCATAGGTACATACAGACGCACACATACATCCAAGCACTGCTTTATGAGTCCTGGTATGGCCCAAAGGACTAAGATCTAGGGTGGAATGACCGCGCCTTCGGCAGTAGAAACTAGTGAAGCAAACACTTAAGAAACAAACAAAATTTACCTCTCGACTACAACTACCCCCCCCCCCCCCCTCTCGAGAACAATCCACTGCAGTTTGCCTTCCCACAGTCGCCGTGACAGCACACCAGTGATAAGACTTAACTCCAACGCCAGAAACTAAGGATTAAGTATCAACAGGAGAAACTCAAACCATCGAAAGCTAAGTTACTATTCCTACGACTTTGTTCCCATTGCTGGGATAGTCCAGGGGTTTTTAGGCTGAGGACTACAGGCCGCTTCGCCACGGCCGTGTGCTGGCTATGTTTCTTTATTTCATCCCCAACAGAAAAAAACAACATATGCCTTACTGCGGATTCGATCCGCTGCCCTCCTTGTTGGCAGGCAGGCATAAAAACCATTCGGCCACGCGCTTAATAGTATGTCACGGCAAATAACATGTACAGAAATACTCAACATTCTCACAGGCAGAGTTCAGTTCGTATTGTGTTGTCTTTAGATTCTGTGAAAACTAAATACTTGTTTCATTATATACTTGTTTCATTATATTCTCAGCCCTTTTGTATCGTCTTCTTCGGTGGGCGTTGGTAGTGAAAGGTACGTTGTGGTGTAGTTTACCGCCTGGCACATCCGGTTTCCGCACGGCATTTTCGTATATCCGGTTGGCCTTCGCACTGCGATCTTATTCTCTTAGTCAGACTACAATAGTGAAGCCTGCTATCTGGGCTTTCGCTTATTCTTCTGCACCATGAAATTGTAAAACCGATTGTGTGTGTGTGTGTGTGTGAGAGAGAGAGAGAGAGAGAGAGAGCGAAACAGAGTTTATCTATATGTCTGTCCTAATCTAATATAATCTAATCGATCTGATCTGATATAGTCTAATCTAATTTATCTATCTATATATCTATCTATCTATCTATCTATCTATCTATCTATCTATCTATCTATCTATCTATCTATCTATCTATCTATCTATCTATCGTTCTGTCTATCTATCTATCCAAAATCCAAATCTAATCTATCTATCTATCGATCTATCAATACACACATACATCCATCTACAGATATATATTTAAATGACCGTCCTCGTCAGTACCCAGAATAATGAATGACACATTCGCTAATCTATTCCTTGTAGCATATATATTATTGTATTTATTATTGCCGCCTCAGGAAAAGCGACATATCATAAGAGAATGATCGCCTGCTTTGTACGCCAACACGAATGCTTCACCCCAGAAGCTTCCAACTGTCACAAACATGTCTTTGGTGCATTGCTTGCGATACGTCACGCCGCTGTTTCATTGGACAAGGAAATGATTTCCATACAATCAGATGTATATCTTATGTTCTTGCAATGTATGTACGAGGGAAGGTCAGACAATTCTACTTCATTTAGTTCAGCTTACTAACTTACTTCCCCTGACCGGCTACCTCACATAGTCATCGCCCAAAAATCAGCCACCGTCAGTGCTCTTTCATTTGCCACCATCAGGTCCCCTCCACTGCACATGATTCCTGCATCCTAGGACATATAATCACGTGTTCCGGACCCTGGGCGGTCTCACATTTGCCACCATCAGGTCCCCTCCACTGCACATGATTCCTGCATCCTAGGACATATAATCACGTGTTCCGGGTCCTGGGCGGCCCCACATTCGCAATATTCATCGTCTGCAGACCCCTCCCCCCACCCCTTTCAGGTTAGATCCACACCTGTTCTTAACCTGTTCAGAGATCTCCAGGTAGTATATGGCAAATCATGTCCTGGTGCAAGTTCTTCTTTAATCTCCATCCAACCTTCACCACTCTTTTGACGTCACTTCTCTATGCTGATTCTCTCAGGGCTCTGTTCTGATGGATGTACAGTCTGCAGAAGACGTGTCCTTGGTTTCAGTCTTATTCTATTCAGCTAATAATAAAGACATAAACATGAAATTGTGAACACATCAATTTGGAATGTGATGAGTGTGTGTGTACGAAACTATACCGCATTCGGACAAATGAACCAGTCGCAACAAACCGTTAAAATGGCGCCTCTGAATAGCATATGCTCAAACAGCGAATTGCTAAAGAATTCATCGTTGCAGACAAAGATACTGTTGTGAATATTCAGAAACGCTTGTGTACTGTGTATGGACGTTGTGCTGTCGATAAGAGCCCAATCAGTTGATGGGCTCAGAGAATTAAAACTTCAGCAAGTAGAGAGACGGAGCTGCATGATCTGTAACGCACTGGACATCCTGAAATAGCAACCTGGCTATACATGTTGAACCGCGCTGATGTCATGATTCGTAGTGATAGTCGAATCACCATTAACAATTGGCCTTGCAGCTTTTAGTTAGCAAAGGAAGTGCAGTTCAAATGATCAAAACTGGGATTTTCAAAGATGGGTTGACAATAAGGCAGTCAGCGGAGTGGCATCATCCTCAATCATCAAGAAGAAAGAATTTCAAGAAAAATCCTTCAGTCGGAAAGGTCATGATCACGGTCTTTTGGGAGTGATTCTTGTGGATGTGATGCCAAGAGGAGAAACAGTCAATTTGCAAGCTTACATCAAGAAAATGACCAAGCTCAACCGACGTTCCACAGAGTTCGTCCTGACAAGAATCCAACAGAACTGCTTCTCCTTCACGACAACGCGCGCCCTCACACAAATCTGACACGTGAAGCAATAACCAAATTGGGTTGAACTGTACTCCCCCATCTATCCTATAGTCCTGATCTGACTAGCTCTGGTTTTAAATCTGTTTGGTCCACTTAAAAATGCACTCCGTGGTATAAGTTTTGAGGATGATGGTGGTGTGATTAAAGCAGTGAAGAAGTGACAACGTGATGAGGACAGAAACTGGTACAGACAAGGCATGCAATCACTTGTTTCGTGCTGGCGTAAAGCCGTGCAAGTTGATGGGGATTATGTTGACTAATAAATATGTTGACATGACATATCCTTGTAAAGTAAAGTAACGCATAGCATTACTGCCGTAGGGGTGTGAGGTACCCATTTAAGGCTGGGTCGACCCGAGAGCCGGGGTCTGAAAAAACATTTCCGCCTCAACTGGGTAATGAACCCAGGACCACTCAGATGCGAAGCCAGCTCGCTAGCCACTGCGTTAGGCGGCTCCCCTTGTACATTGTGTAAAAATGTCTTGCATTTTCAATAAAGAGTTTCTGGAAGAAACAATGGTAGTGGTGCATTACATTCTGATCTTCACCCGTGCGTACTACACTTTCTAAACACACCGTGAAGTGTGGCTTTACGCAACCCATACAAAATACCACACCAAGTTTCTTATTCTAGGTTATTTACTCATCTTCTACCTTAAGTTGTAAAGTCTTCATTGTAAAGTCACTCCTCTTCTATCCTGAAATGTAGTCTGCAACCTTACTTAGTCACTCTTCTTCTACCCTTAAGTGTAGCATCTTCTACCTTACTTACTTAGTCATTTCTCTCCTCCCCTATGGTGGAGAGGTTTGCCAAAGAGATTGCCAGACTGTTCTATCTGCTGTCCTACACCTGACATGGTTCCAGCAATTAATGTCAACTGGTCAACATCCTCCAGCTGTTAGAAACCGAATCATCGCTCGCTGATCAACTCTGGAAGAATTCCGTATCACACCCGCCATGTTTTCAACCGTCTATGAGTCGGGGGATAATGAAATGTTGCAAACTTGACGGTTGGTATGTGCTTCTTACACTAGAAGTGACTTCATCGTGCTCATCGTACGTATGTTTACTTGATGCAGTTCGGTCCAGTTTCATTTGAACTCGCCCCGTGTGTGCGTGCGTGCGTGTGTGTATGTGTGTGTATATATATATATATATATATATATATTATATAATATACACGCGCGGTGTAGAAACGTGGACATGAGCAACCGCTGGCCAAAATACAGATCCTTGAGATGTGGATGTAGAGAAGAATGGGTCGCCTTTCGTGGACAGAAAAAACAAATAAAGACGTTCTGATCAGATTAAGAATGGGGAGAGAAATACAGAATGACATAATGTGGAAGATTCAATATTGTGGACATATAAAGGGAGCCGCGTAGCGCAGTGGTTAGCGCCCTGGCTTCGCATCAGAGTGGTCCTGGGTTCATTCCCCAGTTGAGGGGGTAATGTTTTTTTCAGACCGCAATGGCTCTCGGGTCGACCCAGCCTTAAATGGGTACCGGGTCAGTCCGGGAAGTAAAAGCGGCGAGGGAGAGGAGATGGCTACCGCCCTCATATAGCCGAGCCTTTGAAATGTGAGATCGCTAACACATCATACCCCTACGGCAGTAATGCTATGGGATACTTTACGTTATAAAGAGAAACAACACACTGCTGAAAGTAATACAGGAGAGGCAGGGTGAAGACAGGTGGGCAAGAAGACAACATCGCTAGAAGTTGAAGAGCAACATCACGAGATGGACAAATAACTGTCCGTTGGAGAGTATTATCAAGCGCAAGAATCAGAGCATGTTGGAGAGCCATTACGGCCAACTTTCGATGAAGAGACGGGATTTCTTCTTCTTCTTCTTCTTCGTTCGTTCTCAATCTCCCACTACCAAACACTGAAATGGCTTAAGTAGCAGAATGTAGTCCAGAGAACGGAATGCTTTGTGTCGTAGTTTACGGCTTGGCTGCGATATTTGCACCTTTCGATCCAACACATCCGACTTCAGCAAGCATTTTTTGAGTACCAGGTTAGCATTCCCTCTTTGATCCCTTCTCCTTAGCCAGTCTGCCCGGCTGCAGCCTGTTATCCAGGATCACCGCGTGGAGGTGTATAATGGTCTTGGCAGCTATGGTTCGCTGGCCCTGACGCTAGCAGTCAGCTACTGGTCGCTGACCACTGCAGCTCTTGCGCTGCTCAGCATCTTGATCCCGAGACGGGATTTGACATCGTCATCAACATCAAAAGGGAATGAACAGAACAGCCAAGATGGCACTAAATCCAACAATGGCCAGCGAAACAGATCTGTCAAGACCCTTCTATCCCTCCACGCGATGATTCTGGATAACAGGCTACTGCACGTGAACAACATGCCTAGTCCATCTTACCTAAGCTATCTGCAGAAGTATGTGGATGCTCAACATGTTAGTATTGCAAAGAAACAAACCCTAACCGACACATAAAGAAAATGAAAGCCATACAGTCCTGCTTACAGATGCTCTCGCCGTAGTCACAGCGCTAAAAAGCCAGAAAAACACTGAGCTTAATGACTTAAGAACAGCACTCTGTCAACTATGCCAGCAGTCCGCAACAAAAAGGGTAGTGGTACAGTGGGTCCCATCACACTGCAACATCCAAGGCAACGAGGCGGCAGACAGACTGGCAAAAAAAGGCGCAAGACTACCACAAACATATACTAGTATGACGTACGAAGAGTCAAAACGGCTTATTAAAGCCAGATACATGACCAAATGGGAAATCGAACAAACTGGTTACACCAAAAACGATGCCTATTACCAATTGAACAGAAGAGAGCAGGTCGTTGTCTTCAGACTTCGCACTGGCCACATTAGACTGAGGTACCACCTATTCAACAAATTGAAGATAGGTGGAACCGACGAATGCCCGTGTGGTACCGGGAAAATGACCGCTGAACATCTACTGCAGAACTGCCCGACATACGAGAATCAGAGAGAGCAGATGTGGCCATCACCAGTGGAACCACATGACAAGCTCTATGGCAGTGTCGACAGCCTCAGGATGACCGCCGCTTTTTTCGAAAAAATAATGGTTACTGTCTGACTGCGTACGAAGAAGAAGAAGAACCCTAACCTTTTGCGAGAAGAGACAGACACGCTACACGACTCTATTTACTCTACTCTAAAAAAAGCCAATATATAAAATAAACGTCTCTGTAGCTGGGGGGGGGGGGGGGGGGGAGGAGGGAGATAGAAAAGAAGAGACGAAAAGGGGGGTGGGAGAGAAGAAAAGGGGGGGGGGGGGTGTTTAGTCGTGTTTACTGCGCAACATTGACTATTTGACCAGTCATATATTTCTGCAGACTAAGCAAATAACTGCTAGCCATAGCTCAGTTTGCCTTCTGACTTCCCTGACATACGAGCGGCATATTTCATTGTGACAAGCTAGCACAACTAGCCTAACTCCAACATTTGATGCGAAGAGCTGTGTGCTATTCGATCTAAACATGTCACAGGTCTTGTCATAATTCACTTGTGTCCTGTGAGATTTAAAAGAATGGGACGTTGTTATGCATCTCTAGATGTCTTATGCCGTGCTTGTCCGTATGTTAGTGTCAGCGCGCGCGTGTACGACAACAAAATTAAATTGCGCGTGTTTGTGACCGAGTGTGCGTGTGAGCGCGCGCTACTCACGCTGACGTAGAGAAGTGTCATATTGTCACAGATTGGGCCAGAATCCTGCCAGGCCTATAATCGGCGCTAGCGAACGACATTTATCCCCACCCACCTCGCAAACTAGATTCATGCTCTCTTAGTCTATTACATCTCTCAGCTAACGAATGCCGGTTAGTGTTTGTGGCAGGATTAAGTCACTTTATTGTTACTTGAAACATACGTATATTTTGAAAAAGAGAGCAGATGACTTGTGTGCTTACTCAATTTTAAAACATCGTTAATTCCTCTTAAAATAGGTCTGGAATATTGACGTGCTAATGTTCTCAGCTTTGGTCTCCTCTACGGACGAGTGAGTGAGGATTCGTTTTCTATATTGACGACTCGCGACGGACGTGGCACTTCACAGAGTGTGTATTCAGTGTCAGTGTGTCCAGGACGATAAGAGAACACGTTACGCGGAGCTGTCGCTTTCAGTCGTGTGTTAAAGTGACAGCTGCTGGAGGCAAGCAAGTAGACAGGCTCGACTCAATAATGGAGTATTGATGAAAGAACTGCTTAAGATTTCACACCTATGTTTTATGTGCGCGGAGACAATCTCTGTGGTAGGCTTAAGAGAGCTAGACTGGACCGCGTTTCTATGAATTACTTCTAGTTTTGCGGGTGGACATTCGGATTAAACACTTGGCTGCTGCTTTTTTTAGGTATGTGGCGCATTGTGTAGAGTAATATTATTTCGCTCAATTGTTACATGGTTTGGTTAAAGACAGTATAAAATAGTAACGCCGTAACATGACAGGCATGTCGTAAGAGGTGACTACGGATAGCTGGGCATTGGGCTGACTACCCATCCTGTATATACTTTAAGCAATAACAATTTCAATAGATATGGACAGGTCAACTTTGGTCCAAGGACCACATGAACAAAGCGGAGTGGTCCAAGGTCCTCACGAACTATATTTCATGTACCTGGAGTCGCACAGCACCAACTTTGATGACCCGAGAGTATCAACACAGTAGTAGTATGCGTACATGACAAATATATTTTTGATCGGCAGATGGCTTTTCTCATGTGCATGGTTTTTCTACCATTATCTGTCATCATTTAGTTAGTTTGATATTATTATCGTTACGGCTTCGCTAATATAAACATGTATATATCTCCGTTGTCAGTGTGATGTATCTTTCCCTTGTCAGTGTGGTTTCGTCGTTGACAGCGTGGTTTCGCCGTTGACAGTGTGTATTTCGGTTGACAGCGTGGTGTCGCCATTGACAGTGTGATGAACATCTTATCAAACTCGTATTATCTCTATTTCACAGTCTGATGTCACTTGAGAATAGATTATTCAATTTACATTACATGGGAAAGAAAAATTGCCTATGATCTACCGATGATCTGAAAGCATATCCTTGTGGTCAAATGCCTATATCCAACCCATTCAGCCACTCACTCCTCGGATGTGTTAATTGGCTTGCCTTTGCCTCTTTTTTCCCTGGTTGTTCCACGATTGAGATTGTATGGTGATACTGGCTTTGAGTTTTTGCAATAGCTTACATTATATAGCTTACATTATATAGATTACGTTATATAGATTACATTATATAGATGACATTATATAGATGACATTATATAGATTACATTATATAGATGACATTATATAGATTACATTATTTAGATTACATTATATAGATAATAGATACTATTCTCACTATTATTATTATTATAAGTTCGGTCCACCCCGCCCCTTTTAACTGCTCCGTGTGGATGATGAAGGCTAACAATTAGTAAGGTTCTTCTTTTGTGCGCCTTAAAAAGGGCGTTCAGGGGTGGGTTGCTGTAGCTTTCTTACCATCCCGAGCGTGCTGGTGACGGTGGGTCGTAGCCCTCCAGGTAGTTGTACTATGCTTGGCTTCATCTGACTGTCGCTCACTACTGCGGGGATCATGCCGATCCCCTACCTCGTTAGCAAGGTTACGTGAAAACAGTTTCCAAGAAGAACTACGAGGAAGCTGAGATGTGGGTCTTGGCCAGTATATTTTACCTTACCCTAACATGTCTGATCAGTATATTTTACCTGACCAGACGTTAGTCTTCCTCCCCACCTCCAGGGCTTGATATGGATCTACTGTCCTGATTTTCCTGGAATTGAGGGCAAAGAATGAGCTGGCATTTAGCTTCATATGCTCTCATTATGGGCACGTTAGTGATGGATAGAAGCCATTTTGAAATCAATCAACTACAATATGTTGGATGAGGACATCAATACAGATGAATCAGCAACCACAGACTGCACATTTTGGTTCGAGCAAGTGGGGCGCATGAGACGACGGAGCAGGAGAGTGTACAATCAGCGAGCTACAGGGACCATCAGCATACAAACCCTGCACCATTCCGTATGTGAATGTCTTGAGTGCAGTGACGTTATTTCTTAGAAACAGAAGAAGCGAGACGGGTCCAAGAAAAGGAAGAAGGTAAAGAAGAAGAAAAACACGAAAAGCAAGAAGAAGAAGAAGAAGAAGAAGAAGAAGAAGAAGAAGAAGA
Organism: Ariolimax columbianus; assembly: GCA_036924085.1. Classification (NCBI taxonomy): domain Eukaryota; kingdom Metazoa; phylum Mollusca; class Gastropoda; order Stylommatophora; family Arionidae; genus Ariolimax; species Ariolimax columbianus. The sequence continues at coordinate 7,858 of JAVGWX010000231.1, read as the reverse complement.
AGACAAAGAACAAGAAGAAAAGACACTGACCTCTTGCCCTAATGATTTACTACAACAAAAGAGTTAAGAGAATCAGTTAGTTCCAAAAACAGCCTTATACGTGGAAGCCAACCTTTAAACGTTTCCATGGAAACCATACACCCAGCATGAATAATTCCAGAGACCGTTTTCTGGAATATTCCCATCTCGTAGCCTTTGGCACAAAAATGATTTCCTGCGATATAAAGTGGAGATTCTCATTAAACTGTCGGGCCGAAACGTTCTGGACACGTTTTACTGCCAGCTTCGGTGGCGGGGGCTGTGGGTGAGATCATACGGGATATAACAGGAAAATGTAAGTTACACCACACGGACCACCACGTGCTATACAAATTAAAATTGGATTGGAAGAATCAGAAAGAGGGTGTCCTCTTTCTTCTCCTTCTTCTTCTCCTCACTTCTTCGTGCACATCTATTTTTAATACAATCGGTTTTTTTTTTGTTGCTTTTTTATTTAATTAAAGTACGAGTATTTTTGAAATCTCTTGTGCAGTTCTCTTGATGCACATTTCCATGACGCCTACACATGTTTTTACCTTGAAGCTTCTTGGTACAGTTTTGTCGTTCCTTATACAGTTGATCTGCGGCATTTCATGAAAATTATCTTGACTTTACATCAACCAATGTTTGAGATAGATTTGTTCTTTTTCACAATTATGTTTACCCTCTCGGCTTTACATTAATAATTTGTTGCATTTAATGTTTTGAGGAATATATTGGTATCCAGACAACTCACCTGTACATTAACAATGAGTTTCGTCAGGTGTTATATATATTCAACGTTATTATACGGTTCAGAAACATGGACAGTGAACAAACAGTTGGAGAACAAAATAGAGGTTATCATAATGTGGTTCTACGGAAGAATGTGGCGCATTTCGTAAAAACAGAAACAAACAAATAGCGATGTCCTGACGAGATTAGACCTTTTGACAGACATTACAATTAGACAAGTCAAATATATTGGTTATATAAGAAGAAACGATGCTGTCTTCTTCTTATTCGTACGCTGCCAGACGTCAACTTGAATGTGTTCGAAGAAAGCAGCAGTCATCCTGAGGCTGTCGACACTGTCATAGAGTGTGTCTAGTGTTGGCACTGGTGATGGCCACATGTGCTTTCTCTGGTCCTCGTACGTCAGCCAATTTTGCAGCAGATGTTCCGCGGTCATCTTCCTTGTACCACAAGTGCATTCGTCAGTGCCACCTATCCTCAGTTTATTGAATAGGTGGTACCTCAGTCTGTTGTGGCCTGTGCGGAGCCTGAAGACCACGATCTGCTCTCTTCTGCTCAACTGGTAACAGGCATCATTTTGTGTGTAGCCAGTATGCTCTGTTTCCCATTTGGCCATGTGTCTGGCCCTAATAAACCTTTTGGACTGATGCTTTATTGAAAACATTACCGGAAGTGGAGGTTGATGGTTGGTGGACAGGAGACGGGCGGTGATATAAGTGGGAGAGCAACATTAAAAGATGGACTAATGTCAGTCAGGTAGAGTGAACCATTCAGACAAGAGACAGGAGATATTGGAGATCATTTGCAGCCAACCTTCGCTGCGGAGACGGCACACGTGTTGAATTGACTTTTCCAGGCTTATTAGCTGACTGCTAGAGTCAGGGTCAGCGAACCATAGCTGACTGCTAGAGTCAGGGTCAGCGAACCATAGCTGACTGCTAGAGTCAGGGTCAGCGAACCAAAGCTGACAGCTAGAGTCAGGGTCAGCGAACCATAGCTGACTGCTAGAGTCAGGGTCAGCGAACCATAGCTGACTGCTAGAGTCAGGGTCAGCGAACCATAGCTGACAGCTAGAGTCAGGGTCAGCTACCCATAGCTGACTGCTAGAGTCAGGGTCAGCGAACCATAGCTGACTGCTAGAGTCAGGGTCAGCGAACCAGAGCTGTCAAGACCCTTCTACACCTCCACGCGGTGATCCTGGATAACAGGCTGCAATAGAGCAGACTGGCTAAGGAGAAGGGATAGAAGGAGGGCAACCCGGTACTCAAAAAGGCTTGCGAAGTTGGATGTGTTGGACCGAAAGGTGCAAATATCACAGTCAAGCTGTAAACCACGACACAACGCATTCCGTTCTCTGGACTACATTTCGCTACTTGCAAAGCTTTTTTGGGGGCTTGGTAGCGGGAGATTGAGAACGAACAAAGAAGAAGAAGAATGATAAAATCAATCAGAAAGCCATCAACAGTAACACCAGACGGTTACCATAAGATGAACAGACAAGAACAAACTGTTGTGTTGTGCCTTAGATCAAGGAAACAACCGACTCCGCAGCTACATGTACAGACAAATGAAGATTGGCAACTCAGCCATGTGTACATGCGGACAGGCGCCACAGACAGGAGAGTACATACTACAGAAATGCACTGAATATGATATACAGACAAAAACTCTGGCCCGTAGGAACAACACTGGGAGAGAAACTTTATGGACCTGTATGTGAACTACAAAAGACAGTGAAGTTTATACAAAAGACAACATTGCAGATATAGACAATATTTTCAAGTGAAGTTTATACAAGAGACAACATTGCAGATATAGACAATATTTTAAAGTGAAGTTTATACAAGAGACAACATTGCAGATATAGACAACATTTTAAAGTGAAGTTTATACAAGAGACAACATTGCAGATATAGACAATATTTTCAAGTGAAGTTTATACAAGAGACAACATTGCAGATATAGACAACATTTTAAAGTGAAGTTTATACAAGAGACAACATTGCAGATATTTACAATATTTTAAAGTGAAGTTTATACAAGAGACAACATTGCAGATATAGACAACATTTTAAAGTGAAGTTTATACAAGAGACAACATTGCAGATATAGACAATATTTTAAAGTGAAGTTTATACAAGAGACAACATTGCAGATATAGACAACATTGCAGATATAGACAACATTGCAGATATAGACAACATTGCAGATATAGACAACATTTTAAAGTGAAGTTTATACAAGAGACAACATTGCAGATATAGACAACATTGCAGATATAGACAACATTGCAGATATAGACAACATTGCAGATATAGACAACATTGCAGATATAGACAACATTGCAGATATAGACAACATTGCAGATATAGACATTTTAAAGTGAAGTTTATACAAGAGACAACATTGCAGATATAGACAACATTTTAAAGTGAAGTTTATACAAGAGACAACATTGCAGATATAGACAACATTGCAGATATAGACAACATTGCAGATATAGACAACATTGCAGATATAGACATTTTAAAGTGAAGTTTATACAAGAGACAACATTGCAGATATAGACAACATTTTAAAGTGAAGTTTATACAAGAGACAACATTGCAGATATAGACAACATTGCAGATATAGACAACATTGCAGATATAGACATTTTAAAGTGAAGTTTATACAAGAGACAACATTGCAGATATAGACAACATTTTAAAGTGAAGTTTATACAAGAGACAACATTGCAGATATAGACAACATTGCAGATACAGACAACATTGCAGATATAGACAACATTGCAGATATAGACAACATTGCAGATATAGACAACATTGCAGATATAGACAACATTGCAGATATAGACAACATTGCAGATATAGACAACATTGCAGATATAGACAACATTGCAGATATAGACACCATTGCAGATATAGACAACATTGCAGATATAGACATTTTAAAGTGAAGTTTATACAAGAGACAACATTGCAGATATAGACAACATTTTAAAGTGAAGTTTATACAAGAGACAACATTGCAGATATAGACAACATTGCAGATATAGACAACATTGCAGATATAGACAACATTGCAGATATAGACAACATTGCAGATATAGACAACATTGCAGATATAGACAACATTGCAGATATAGACAACATTTTAAAGTGAACGAAAGAAGAAGAATATGTAGTGGGGTTGCAAGGTCACGCCCTATCACAACCTTCTCTGGTTACCCATGTCGACGTTCTCCAGAAAAGGAACCATCAGGATTGGCGTTCAGCAGTGTCCCCATACCGACGGAGATATGGATCGTTTGTTGACAATAATGCTTCTTAATCTACCTGCAGCACGAATCTATACATACAGACAGCAGAACTTCAGAATTTTAAAAAATACTTTCAGAAAGAGATTGACGGTGGGGAAAAAAAAGGATTGACTGCAAAAACTTGCATGACAGAAGCACGTACAAACAACGGCAAAAATCAAACAGATGGCTCACAGAAGGAAACTGCATCTCCCGGAGTATTAGCGGCCAGATGAGATAAGATACGACCAGATGCTGATAAAAGCTGGCAAATAGTTATCCAGAAAGGTTACCATGGCGATTCACACAAGAACTGTCACAACAGTTTAACAGTGTTTCCTTGTGGGTAAATCTGCTGTCTAACCTTTCCGGGTTTCCAGTTACCATTGGTATTCAGTTTAACTGCAGTTCCCCACATACCCACCAATGGTAATATAATTGATACATTGGAAATTAATAGATAACTATATATATATATATATATATATATATATATATATATAGCATGTCCTTTATAGAACGTCGCTCCTACCACAGTCTGTCTCAAAGATACTCTTTCATTTCCTAAAACTCCAGCCTCCGCCCCAATAACTTATATATATATCATCTGGTTGATCAGTCCCAAGACTAGTTGTATGGTTGAGCATCGTTCTCCATTTGGCCTTATCCTTTGCAGCTCTCTTCAATTCAGCGTAGGTTCGCACTTTAATATCCCTGCGTGCTTGAGATGTTAAGGTGAGTCTTGGTCGCTCCCTTTCTCTTTTATCCTGGATCTTGACTTCTAGAATCTTCTGTGGAAGAATTTCATGCCTCATATTGTGCCCCATCCAACTCAGTCTTCGTTTTTGTATGATTTTCAGTATTTGTCTTTATGCGCCTACCTCAGTGAGGACCATGCCATTTAATCTTCATTCTCTCCAGCTCACTCGTTCCTTTATAGAGTAGCACCACATTTCAAACACTTCCAAGCGTTGTTCATTCTTCCCTGCTAGATCCCACATATAAAAGAAAGGAGCGCACCTCGATGAAGGAAAACATATCAAACAAGGAAGTCCTGGAGAAATTAGGGGTAACAACAAAAACTGATGAACGAAATTAGAGTTCGATAATTTGGAAAACATTAAAGTATAAGTTGCATGTCATTTGTAGAACGTCGCTTCTTATACCCGCCAACCGGGATCAAGATGCTGAGCAGCGCATGAGCTGCAGTGGTCAGCTACCCATAGCTGACTGCTAGCATCAGGGCCAGCGAACTAGAGCTGCCAAGACCCTTCTACACCTCCACGTGGTGATCCTGGATACAGGCTGCAGCCGGGTAGACTGCTAAGGAGAAGGGATCGAAGAGGGAATGCTAACCCGGTACTAAAAAAGTGCTTGCTGAAGTCGGATGTGTTGGACCGAAAGGTGCAAATATCACAGTCAAGCTGTAAACTACGATATAACGCATTCCGTTCTCTGGACTACATTCTGCTACTTAAGCCCTTTTAGGGCTTGGTAGCGAGAGATTGAGAATGAACGACGCCAAGCCAAGCCATATCCGCCAACCTATTTGTCTGTTATAAGTTTTTTGGCAAGCGTGCAATACGGTAGGTTTGCATTACTTTCCGTATGTGGAGGAGCAAAAAAATACTCATGTCTCCCAAACTTGACACCAACGTGATTCGAACCGGGTCCGTTGGGATTGTGAAACGGACGCGTCACCTCTAGGTCACGCAGCCTCCACTGAAAACATTACTATAAGGAATAACACAGTGTAAACGTAAAAGAGGGAAACAACGCCGTAAGTGGGAAAATAACATAAACCATGGGCATGGACAATCTGCACCATCAAGGTGGGAGACAGGACATTATAAATCCGCCGCATTCGACTTTCAATATGGAGATGTCTGAAATAAACTGATGTGAGCAATGATAATCATAGAACCACGCGTTGAATCCCTTGAGTTATCATTGTAGTGTTTCTCTAATAGAAATCATGCAGCCTTCCCGTCCACGGATGCACGATAACAGAGAGCTATCATCTACAGGGATGGACGGCTGGCGACACACAGCTTTATGAGCAGGGCTTATTGTATTCTGCGATCGGATATTATATTATTTTCATGGTAAACAAACAGTTCTGCTACATAGCTATAATGATGACGATTGTATGAACGTTGTGATCCTATCCATTATAATGAAATCCTTTTGTAACTACTGGTATCCTTGCTGAGCTGTTTGCCTCCAGTGAAAAGTTTCCCGTTCACTTGTAACAGTTATGTGCTATTGTCAGGATCCGCTGAATGTGTTGGTAGAGAATTATTATATATGGCCATGTTTTTTATAACAAAAAGTCCAGTTTTGCTATCGATATCGCCAGCCAGCCACCCCTTCCCCCCCCTCCCCCATCTCTCTCTCTCTCTACAAGTATATATCCACTTTATTCTCTCTCTTCCGTGATCTATCTTTCTGTCGATCGGATCTTTCTCCTTCATTCTGCCCCGGTTATTCAAACACGTATGCCTGAACTGCCTTCAGCCATATTTTATTCTAAAAATGCATTATATTCTTTCTCTCCCCCTCACCCACCCCATATATATTTAAAAAATAGTAAACGGTCTCCCAAATAGCAAATTGTCGTTATTCGAACTGGGTCGAACAGTAAAAGGTTGTCGTTATTCGAACTGGGCATGAGCTACAGCGGTCAACGACCCATAGCTGACTGCTAGCATCAGGGCCAGCGAATCAGAGCTGTCAAGACCCTTGTACACCTCCACGTGGTGATCCTGGATAACAGGCTGCAGCAGAGCAGACTGGCTAAGGAAAAGGGATAGAAGAGGAAGGCTAAACATGTGCTAAAAAATGCTAGCTGAAGTCGGATGTGTCGGACCGAAAGGTGCAAATATCAGTCGATAGTAAACTACGATACAACGCATTCATCTCTCTGGACAACATCCTGCTACTTGCAAAAGCCATTTTCAGGGATTGGTAGCGGGAGATTGAGAACGGAGAAGAAGAAGAAGAAGAAGAAGAAAGAACAAGCGTAAGAAGAAGAAAGAAGAAGAAGAAAGAAGTAGCAGATGCAGTAGTAGTGGTGGTGGTAGTAGCAGTAGTAGTAGTAGTAATAGTAATAGTAATAGTAGTAGTAGTAGTAGTAGTAGTAGTAGCAGTAGTAGTAGTAGAAGCAGTAGTGGTAGCAGTAGTAGTAGTAATAGTAGTAGTAATAGTAGTAGTAGTAGTAGTAGTAGTAGTAGTAGTAGTAGTACTGGGCCGAATAATAAAAAATATCGTTATGTTGAGAGCGGAGTTGCCATCTGGGTTTGCAAAGGACAATACCTTATATAAATATAATTCACGAATTGAGGAGTGGAGAACGTGTTTTCTGAAGGACCGGAAGAAGGTGCAGATGAAGTGGGCAATTATATAGTCAACACAGGGAGGGTGAGAGGTAGGAGGAGTTAGTCAAAAGAGTGCAGACACAAGTGAGTCACGTTTACACTATCATTCCTCCACATCTGTTATGCGATCTCTCTATCCGGCTTAATGTATTGGTTTATATTATATATATATATATACATTTATATATATAACGTAATCGTTTACACTACAAAAACATTAACTATTTCTACAACTACTACTGTTTCTACTTCTACTGCATGTCTGATGATATTACTACAACTACAAATGCTACTATTACTAAACCTACTAATAGTTGTCCATCACAAGTGATGAAGACCACTCTCTTTGTTCAGCAGTGTGGACAGTCGTATCTCTTGCTGTATCCGCTGAAATGGGTGACTTGCG
>JAVGWX010000230.1:0-74812 GCA_036924085.1 Ariolimax columbianus | reverse complement strand
ATATATATAATGCTAGATGCTGCTGCCTAACCTCTTGTTCTGTCTGCTCACTTCATCACCGCCACTGATCTAGCAGTAAAAAATAAATTAAAGGGAAATCATTTTAATTAATTTCTGTCATTGTTAAAATACGAATTACCCAAACAGAAACGAAAGAAATACATTTTGTATTCAGAAACGATGATATTGTTCCTTCAGTGCGAGCCATTAAAAGAAAGGAACGATCCCATTGTCTCTCTGGAGTTAAAGAGTTAACTGCTTTATGCTGGTTTAGAATGCCGAAGACGGATGTGTCGGACCAAAAGATGCAAATGTCGCAGTCAAGCTGTAAACTAGCGACAGCGCATATCGTTCTCCGGATTACATACTGCTACTTGCTAAGCCCTGTTCAGGGCTTGGTAGAGGAAAATTGAGAACGAACGCAGAAGAAGAAGGCTCTGTAGAGTCTGAAAACAACTAATTGCATGCAATCTATTTCGAATGCATTAACTAACACTGCCCCCACTATTTCATGTAGCAATGCATTCCAAACATTCACCACTTTCTGACTAAAACAATATTTAAAAACATCTAATCTGGATCTTTCGTTAATTAATTTACCTGTGCCATGTTCTTGTAGCCATTTGAACTTTGAGAAACTTGTTTTAGTCTCTAATTGATTCTTTCCCTTCATTAACTCAGAAACATGTATTAAACTGTCTTGTCATTGGCTAGTTTGAATTCATGGCTCTCTTAATTCGCCACACCACATTTCTTTGTACAAGACATCAAACAACATCTATGGGAGAGGGGGGGGGGGGGGGGAAAGGGGTGTCAAAGACGTAAATAGAACTAGAAAAGTGGGCTGCAGGCAAACAAAAAGGAAGAGAGCCTCTGAGATCTGTGTGCTTGCAATATTTGCATAAGGCCTATCGTCGTGACAGCACATGTATTTCCATAACTTTCTTAGGAGAATAGCTGCTCTTAAAGCGAGGGAGGCTGGAGGTCAGTCTTCACATGCAGTTCATTCATCTGGAGGTGGGAACGTGCTTCCAGAACATTTACACAGATTGGATAAAGCAGATAGGGACATAGCAGTCAGACTTGAGAAGCTGAAATCTGAGGACAAACCCAAAGGTATGATATGTAGAAGCCAGTGTCTAGAATCTGACAGAAGTATTGAGATCTGTATTACAGATCTTAGTCACTGGAGATGTTTATGTTAAATGTATTTGTACATTTGGTGTCATCAAGGTTGAGTGTGTGTGTTTGGTGTCATCAAGGTTGTGTGTGTGTTTGGTGTCATGAAGGTTGTGTGTGTTTGGTGTCATCAAGGTTGTGTGTATGTGTTTGATGTCATCAAGGTTGTGTGTATGTGTTTGGTGTCATCAAGGTTGTGTGTGTATTTGGTGTCATGAAGGTTGTGTGTGTGTGTATGTGTTTGATGTCATCAAGGTTGTGTGTGTGTTTGGTGTCATCAAGGTTGTGTGTGTATGTGTTTGGTGTCATCAAGGTTGTGTGTGTTTGGTGTCATCAAGGTTGTGTGTGTTTGGTGTCATCAAGGTTGTGTGTGTTTGTTGTCATGAAGGTTGTGTTTGTTTGGTGTCATCAAGGTTGTGTGTGTGTTTGGTGTCATCAAGGTTGTGTGTGTGGGTGTATGTGTTTGGTGTCATGAAGGTTGTGTGTGTGTTTGGTGTCATGAAGGTTGTGTGTGTGTTTAGTGTCATGAAGGTTGTGTGTGTGTTTGGTGTCATCAAGGTTGTGTGTGGTTGGTGTCATCAAGGTTGTGTGTGTGTTTGGTGTCATCAAGGTTGTGTGTGTGGGTGTATGTGTTTGGTGTCATCAAGGTTGTGTGTGTGTTTGGTGTCATCAAGGTTGTATGTGTATGTGTTTGGTGTCATGAAGGTTGTGTGTGTATTTGGTGTCAAGGTTGTGTGTGTGTTTGGTGTCATCAAGGTTGTGTGTGTGTTTGGTGTCATGAAGGTTGTGTGTGTGTGTGTTTGGTGTCATGAAGGTTGTGTGTGTGTGTGTTTGGTGTCATCAAGGTTGTGTGTGTTTGGTGTCATCAAGGTTGTGTGTGTATGTGTTTGATGTCATCAAGGTTGTGTGTGTGTTTGGTGTCATGAAGGTTGTGTGTTTGTTGTCATCAAGGTTGTATTTGTTTGGTGTCATGAAATTGTGTGTGTGTTTGTTTGGGGTCATAAAGGTTGTGTGTGTGTGTGTTTGATGTCATCAAGGTTGTGTTTGTTTGGTGTCATCAAGGTTGTATGTGTTTGATGTCATCAAGGTTATATGTGTTTGATGTCAAGGTTGTGTGTGTGTGTGTGTTTGATGTGATCAAGGTTGTGTGTGTGTGTGAATGTGTTTGGTGTCATCAAGGTTGTATGTGTTTGGTGTCATGAAGGTTGTGTGTGTGTTTGGTGTCATCAAGGTTGTGTGTGTGTGTTTGGTGTCATGAAGGTTGTGTGTGTGTGTTTGGTGTCATCAAGGTTGTGTGTGTTTGGTGTCATCAAGGTTGTGTGTGTGTGTTTGTGTTTGGTGTCATGAAGGTTGTGTTTGTTGTCATCAAGGTTGTGTTTGTTTGGTGTCATGAAATTGTGTGTGTGCTTGTTTGGTGTCATAAAGGTTGTGTGTGTGTGTTTGTTTGGTGTCATCAAGGTTGTGTTTGTTTGGTGTCATGAAATTGTGTGTGTGTTTGTTTGGTGTCATAAAGGTTGTGTTTGTTTGGTGTCATCAAGGTTGTGTGTGTTTGGTGTCATCAATGTTGTATGTGTTTGATGTCATCAAGGTTGTGTGTGTGTGTGAATGTGTTTGGTGTCATCAAGGTTGTATGTGTTTGATGTCATCAAGGTTGTGTGTGTTTGGTGGTATCAAGGTTACATGTGATTATGGCGTTGTCCGAGTCATGTGTGTGAAGTGTGATGTAAAGATCTGTGTTATATTTATGTACCTTAGCCTAGAGTTCTAGTGAAAGATGACATATTTTTCTTCCTGATCTAGTTTTAAGACGTACATATATGGTACATGACTAATTTGTTTTAGATTTTTTCAGTGAACTTAAATAGTGAGTAGTTTTAAGTCAGTAAAAACTAAATTTTCCAAAATTGGACTTTTGAAAAAAAATTGTGTTTAGTTTTCTTTGTGCAAAGAGTTTTCTTTTTTTTTTTTTTTTTTTGGTTTTCTTAGATTTTTTGTTGTTTTTGTTTTGTTTTCGTCCTTCTTTGAATTTTTGGTTTTTGTAAAGTTTTTTGATTTTGTTGAGTTTTTGGCTCTCTTTGGATGTTGGGTTTTTATTGTTTATTTGGCTTATTTTTGACAGAGAAAGTATCAGATTCAGATATACAAAGAAGGCTGGCACAGTTGAAAGGTCAACACGATGTCCCTGAACCAAAACCAGTGAGTACAAAAAAATGTTACAGCTACCATGCAAAGTTTTGTGAGAGGATCAGCTGGCATCCCAAGTTTTGAGAGAGGATCAACTGGCATCCCAAGTTTTGAGAGAGGATCAGCTGGCATCCCAAGTTTTGAGAGAGGATCAACTGGGGTCTAAAGTTTTGAGAGAGGATCAGCTGGCATCCCAAGTTTTGTGAGAGGATCAACTGGCATCCCAAGTTTTGAGAGAGGATCAGCTGGTATCCAAAGTTTTGTGAGAGGATCAACTGGGGTCTAAAGTTTTAAGAGAGGATCAGCTGGCATCCAAAGTTTTGTGAGAGGATCAACTGGGGTCTAAAGTTTTAAGAGAGGATCAGCTGGCATCCCAAGTTTTGAGAGAGGATCAGCTGGCATCCAAAGTTTTGTGAGGATCAACTGGGGTCTAAAGTTTTAAGAGAGGATCAGCTGGCATCCAAAGTTTTGTGAGAGGATCAACTGGGGTCTAAAGTTTTAAGAGAGGATCAGCTGGCATCCCAAGTTTTGAGAGAGGATCAGCTGGCATCCCAAGTTTTGTGAGAGGATCAACTGGCATCCCAAGATTTGAGAGAGGATCAGCTGGTATCCCAAGTTTTGAGAGAGGATCAGCTGGCATCCCAAGTTTTGAGAGAGGATCAGCTGGCATCCAAAGTTTTGTGAGGATCAACTGGCATCCCAAGTTTTGAGAGAGGATCAGCTGGCATCCCAAGTTTTGTGAGAGGATCAACTGGCATCCCAAGTTTTGAGAGAGGATCAGCTGGTATCCAAAGTTTTGTGAGAGGATCAACTGGCATCCCAAGTTTTGAGAGAGGATCAGCTGGTATCCAAAGTTTTGTGAGAGGATCAACTGGGGTCTAAAGTTTTAAGAGAGGATCAGCTGGCATCCAAAGTTTTGTGAGAGGATCAACTGGGGTCTAAAGTTTTAAGAGAGGATCAGCTGGCATCCAAAGTTTTGTGAGGATCAACTGGGGTCTAAAGTTTTAAGAGAGGATCAGCTGGCATCCAAAGTTTTGTGAGAGGATCAACTGGGGTCTAAAGTTTTAAGAGAGGATCAGCTGGCATCCCAAGTTTTGAGAGAGGATCAGCTGGCATCCCAAGTTTTGTGAGAGGATCAACTGGCATCCCAAGTTTTGAGAGAGGATCAGCTGGTATCCAAAGTTTTGTGAGAGGATCAGCTGGCATCCCAAGTTTTGTGAGAGGATCAACTGGCATCCCAAGTTTTGTGAGAGGATCAGCTGGCATCCAAAGTTTTGTGAGGATCAACTGGCATCCCAAGTTTTGAGAGAGGATCAGCTGGCATCCCAAGTTTTGTGAGAGGATCAACTGGCATCCCAAGTTTTGAGAGAGGATCAGCTGGTATCCAAAGTTTTGTGAGAGGATCAACTGGGGTCTAAAGTTTTAAGAGAGGATCAGCTGGCATCCAAAGTTTTGTGAGAGGATCAGCTGGCATCCCAAGTTTTGAGAGAGGATCAGCTGGCATCCCAAGTTTTGTGAGAGGATCAACTGGGGTCCAAAGTTTTGTGAGAGGATCAGCTGGCATCCAAAGTTTTGTGAGGATCAACTGGCATCCCAAGTTTTGAGAGAGGATCAGCTGGTATCCAAAGTTTTGTGAGAGGATCAGCTGGCATCCCAAGTTTTGAGAGAGGATCAGCTGGCATCCAAAGTTTTGTGAGAGGATCAGCTGGCATCCCAAGTTTTGAGAGAGGATCAGCTGGCATCCAAAGTTTTGTGAGGATCAACTGGCATCCCAAGTTTTGAGAGAGGATCAGCTGGCATCCCAAGTTTTGAGAGAGGATCAGCTGGTATCCAAAGTTTTGTGAGAGGATCAACTGGGGTCTAAAGTTTTAAGAGAGGATCAGCTGGCATCCAAAGTTTTGTGAGAGGATCAACTGGGGTCTAAAGTTTTAAGAGAGGATCAGCTGGCATCCAAAGTTTTGTGAGAGGATCAGCTGGCATCCCAAGTTTTGAGAGAGGATCAGCTGGCATCCAAAGTTTTGAGAGAGGATCAGCTGGCATCCCAAGTTTTCATCAACTCTAGTCAAAGCATGTTCTAGTGTCATCAATATATTGACACTTATTGTCATTCTTATCATTGTTGTTGTTGGAAGCCGCTCGGACTGCATGAATTCAACTCTTGACTAAGCCGTTTCTTTGTTTCTCGTCACATCACAGGTGTCTCACATCTATAGTCATGTCAAAAGATTTCTCAGAAAGAAAATTTGGGCTCATAGCAATGAAAGACCAGACATTTAGGCTCATAGCAATGAAAGACCAGACATTTGGGCTCATAGCAATGAAAGACCAGACATTTAGGCTCATAGCAATGAAAGACCAGACATTTGGGCTCATAGCAATGAAAGACCAGACATTTAGGCTCATAGCAATGAAAGACCAGACATTTGGGCTCATAGCAATGAAAGACCAGACATTTAGGCTCATAGCAATGAAAGACCAGACTTTTAGGCTCACAGCAATGAAAGACCAGACTTTTAGGCTCACAGCAATGAAAGACCAGACTTTGGCTTGAAAAGTTCATTGTGGGGACAATGAATATTGATAGGAGGAACATGAGTTCTTGTTCAGATGTGTGTCACAGTTGTGACGGTTCTTGTCTAGATGTGTGGGACTGAGTTGTGACTGTTCTTGTCTAGATGTGTGGGACTGAGTTGTGACTGTTCTTGTCTAGATGTGTGGGACTGAGTTGTGACTGTTCTCGTTTAGACCTGTCACTGAATTGTGACTATTCTTGTTTAGATGTACAAACCTCCAGACCGAAGGTCTGAAACGCAACAAGTTGATGATCTCATAGAACAGCTGATAGCAGAAGTTGACCTTGACTGCCTAAGACCTGACCCTGCCCAAGAGGTGGCGGCCAAACTTGCCAACTTTCACCAGGGAGAAGGTAAAATAACACATCTTTTTTCTCTAGTGCAGAATCTGATATTACCACTTGACCATTGCTTATTGCCACTTGGCTGCTTGTTCATTGATACTTGACTATTTGTTGTAGCAGAGAGACACTTCATCTGGCTGGGTGTGTTATCTAAGTCTGGGCTATTCTGTTTATGCATCGATATTTCTTATGCAAGATCTTCCCAGCCATTCTTCAGTTTGATCCTGATTCAAGCAGCCAGCCCCGGTTCTTTGATCATGATGCAAGCAGCCAGCTCTGGTTCGCTGATCATGAGGCAAACAGCCAGCTCCAGTTCGCTGACCTTGATGCAAGCAGCGAGGCCCGTTTCTTTGATCATGATGCAAACAGCCAGCTCTGGTTCGCTGACCTTGATGCAAGCTGCCAGCTCTGGTTGGCTGACCCTGATGCAAGCTGCCAGCTCTGGTTGTCTGACCCTGATGCAAGCTGCCAGCTCTGGTTGGCTGACCCTGATGCAAGCTGCCAGCTCTGGTTGGCTGACCCTGATGCAAGCTGCCAGCTCTGGTTGGCTGACCCTGATGCCAGCTGCCATATATGTTGCTGGCTGCTGCCAGCTCATTCACAGCCCAAATAGAATTGAAGACAGATGAACCTGGGTTATGTCCGACCTGCCACTGTAAACCACAATGACAAAACAACCCAGAACAAAAAGGATGAAATCCAAAAATCAAGCTCTCAGGTTTATTTGTGGAGGCAGAAAAACGACACCATCATCTGCCTGCGAAATTGATGCCAATATAGAACCTATGGACCTACGGTGTGGGCCAACATAGAACCTATGGACCTATGGTGTGGGCCAACATAGAACCTATGGACCTACGGTGTGGGCCAACATAGAACCTATTGACCTATGGTGTGGGCCAACATAGAACCTATGGACCTATGGTGTGGGCCAACATAGAACCTACGGACATACAGTGTGGGCCAACATAGAACCTATGAACCTATGGTGTGGGCCAACATAGAACCTATGGACCTAGGCAGTAATCGTACTGTACTTGAGGCTACAGAACGATACAGAAGAATGAGACAAGAACACCCAAATAGAGAACTGGTAGAAAACTGGAAACCAATTAATAGATTAAAACAGAAGTCCCCATTACAAGTAGCAACAACCGTAGTAGAACAAAATCATCGCCCACATGTATTGGAAATAACACCAAAATGGCCAACCCTTTAACCAGGAGAGGAGTTAAAACCACCTATAGTAAGATCCCTGCTTTTGGGAAGTACAATGATAAGGGAAACAACCCAATAATACTAAAGATAGCAACCTTGGAGACAAGTGACAGCTGCCCTAACACTATCATACATGCATATACAGACGGCTCTGCTTTTAAAGCCACTATAAATGCTGGGATTGGAACCCTAATAAAGTACCCTAATGGTGATACATTCCAACTATATGAACCATGTGGAGAATACTGTAACAACCGGCAAGCAGAAATCACAGCAACAAACACCACCATGCAGGCAAGAAGTTCCAGCAAGGAAAGCAAAAACTGTCTGATATTGTAGTCTTCACTGGTTCAAGACATACCTACAAGGACTAGAGACATACCTACAAGGACTAGAGACATACCTACAAGGACTAGAGACATACCTGCAAGGACTAGAGACATACCTACAAGCACTAGAGACATACAAGCTAAGAACAAAGAAGTTACAACACTGGCTGAGACGATAGATAAGATCCAAACAACACACAACATCGAAGTTACCTTCCAGTGGATTCTAGGACATATAGAAATATCAGGTAGAAAAGCTAGGAGCAAGCATGGTTCAAATAAACACACCAGCCAACATGCAGACAGCGAAACAAATACTTCATAACTTCCAAGAGGAATGGCTGAACCGATGCATGAAAGGGTCTACTAGGCGGGCCATGTTTACAAAAAATGACTCATCCAAACAAAAATGACAACATCAACAAAGTGCAAGGCAGGGATCAGAGCATAATCTTCCAACTTATGACAGAACACATCAGACTTAACAAATGTTTAAGCAAGTTAGACCATGCGCACGAACCTAACTGCACCCATCCAAACGAGACAATGCAACATGTGCTGCTTGCTTGCCCAGGACTCAATCACAGACAGAGAAAAGTTATTGCCTGACACCCTAACATCACCAACATGTTATACAGCCCAGGGCTCGACCACAGACAGAGAAAAGTTATTGCCTGACACCCTAACAATCACCAACATGTTATACAGCCCAGGACTCGACCACAGACAGAGAAAAGTTATTGCCTGACACCCTAACAAATACCAACATGTTATACAGCCCAGGACTTGACCACGGACAGAGAAAAGTTAATGCCTGACACCCTAACAATCACCAACATGTTATACAGCCCAGGACTCGACCACAGACAGAGAAAAGTTATTGCCTGACACCCTAACAATCACCAACATGTTATACAGCCCAGGACTCGACCACAGACAGAGAAAAGTTATTGCCTGACACCCTAACAAATACCAACATGTTATACAGCCCAGGACTCGACCACAGGCAGAGAAAAGTTATTGCCTGACACCCTAACAATCACCAACATGTTATAAGCCCAGGACTTGACCACAGACAGAGAAAAGTTATTGCCTGACACCCTAACAATCACCAACATGTTATAGAGCCCAGGACTTGACCACAGACAGAGAAAAGTTATTGCCTGACATCCTAACAATCACCAACATGTTATACAGCCCAGGACTTGACCACAGACAGAGAAAAGTTATTGCCTGACACCCTAACAATCACCAAAACGTTATACAGCCCAGGACTTGACCACAGACAGAGAAAAGTTATTGCCTGGCACTCTAACAATCACCAACATGTTATACAGCCCAGGACTCGACCACAGACAGAGAAAAGTTATTGCCTGACACTCTACCCTAACAATCACCAACATGTTATAAGCCCAGGACTTGACCACAGACAGAGAAAAGTTATTGCCTGATACCCTAACACTCACCAACTACAAAAACACCTGAGAATTCTACAACTTGGCAATGACTACAAAAGAGTGAACAGCTCGGCTGACCTAGTTAATCAACAACAACATTTAACTGTTAACAGCCATATTATTCCAGTATCCACGTTTGTTTGCATCGATATTTGCTCATTTTTTAAATTGTGCCTGCTGTTTTGCTCTTGTTTATTGGGTCTATGATGTAAGACTAAGTATGGCTCTATCAGGTCGGTCAAATACTCTTATCCCATATTTCCATGTTGACACATTCTGTAACAGAAATGGTCTTTCATTGACAGAATCTAAACCAATCAATGACAAACACAACCTGAGTCATAACTTTGATAACGGAGCAACTGATGGCAATGACCTGAACAAAGTGGATAAAATGGGGTCAATGGTCAGAGGTCACAGTCAGGATGGCAGAAACATACAATTAGAGAAGGCAGGTAAGGAAATGAACTTTGATACGAGCACCTTGTGTGGCAGCAGTACGTCAGACTTCCAGAGGAAGTATCTTCTCTGGAGGAATATCAATGCAGAAACTGTTAGAGGTACTTTCAGAAATCTTTGCCACATTTCTTCATGCTCACTACCCAAAACCAAGTCCCTGATGAGTGCTTGCTTAAGAGCTTCCCCGGGGGCAGGTTGAAACATCCCAGTTTCAGTCATGGAGGACAAGATTAAAATTATAGAACATGCCTCCTCCATAGCTTGTTCTGGAAAAAGTGTGGAGGGCACACACATCATCAAATAGAAGATCCAGGATTAGGGCATCTTTCACCTTAGTGATGAATTGTAGGCACTTAGCCTTGATCCAGCCTATGTCTGATATATACACTAGTGCCAGGGGTATGCACAACTTCACAAAACAAGACTGCAAATGTCATGGCTCTGTTTCATGCCGTTTCTCACTGGGGGAAGGCTGCGGACAATTCACAGCACATAAAACATCATAAACTAGTGGTCAGCTCTATTGAATTTGATCAAACACCTGTTTTGGTCATAGTCTAAACAAAGTTTGTCTGTGCTGGCAGTGTCAAAGGTCTTGGTCAGGTCAACAAAAGTTGTATAAGTCACGATGGTGTTCTGAGCATTACTCTCTCACTATATTACCACTCCATACTCTCACTCACTATATTACCACTCCATACTCTCACTATATTACCACTCCATACTCTCACTCACTATATTACCACTCCATACTCTCACTCCCTATATTACCACTCCATACTCTCACTCCCTATATTACCACTCCATAGTCACTCACTATATTACCACTCCATACTCTCACTATATTACCACTCCATACTCTCACTCCCTATATTACCACTCCATACTCTCACTCCCTATATTACCACTCCATAGTCACTCACTATATTACCACTCCATACTCTCACTATATTACCACTCCATAGTCACTAACTATATTACCACTCCATACTCTCACTCACTATATTACCACTCCATACTCTCACTCACTATATTACCACTCCATACTCTCATGTTCATTCAGAACTTTTCCAATGTAACTATTTGATTTCTGTCATTTTCTTGCACCAGATGGTTCATTCCAGAAACTAGCTATCTTCATAGTTGTATGCCCTCATAGTTGTGTACTCTCATAGTTGTATACTCTCATAGTTGTATGTCCTCATAGTAGCATACTCTCATAGTTGTATATTCTCATAGTTGTATACTCTCATGGTTGTATGCCCTTCTTATTTGTTCATAGTAGTATACTCTGATAGTTGTATGTCCTCATAGTAGCATACTCTCAAAGTTGTATAGTTAGTTAGTTTTCTTTCCACTTGTGCCGTTTAGCGTCGTGGGGAGCTTAAGTCGTCTATCCTGCGCCAAGTGCGTTGCGTCGGTCAATGTGAGCCCTTGTCGTTGCACAATCACTCTGTCATCTATCCACCTACCTCACGGCCACCCCCTTGCCCTGTAGCCAGATCTACCAGCGTTGTGAGCCATCAGTGGAAGATGATGAGGGTGCATTCTCATGAGATGACCAAACCAACTTATTTTCTGCCTGGAAATGTATTCGGCACAAGGCGTAGTTCCGACCATACTTCGAATGTCGTCATTCCGCATTCTGTCTCTTCTGGTAACACCGATGACTTTCCTCAAACACTTCGTTTCACAAGTCAAAATTCTCCTCTCACACGCCCTTGACAGAGGTCATGTTTGGCACTTGTATGCCCTCATAGTTGTATGCCCTCATAGTTGTATGCCCTCATAGTTGTAAGCTCTCATAGTTGTATGCCCTCATAGTTGTAAGCTCTCATAGTTGTATGCCCTCATAGTTGTAAGCTCTCATAGTTGTAAGCTCTCATAGTTGTAAGCTCTCATAGTTGTATGCCCTCATAGTTGTAAGCTCTCATAGTTGTATGCCCTCATAGTTGTATGCTCTCATAGTTGTATGCCCTCATAGTTGTATGCTCTCATAGTTGTATGCCCTCATAGTTGTATGCCCTCATAGGTGTATGCTCTCATAGTTGTATGCTCTCATAGTTGTATGTCCTCATAGTTGTATGCTCTCATAGTTGTATGCTCTCATAGTTGTATGCTCTCATAGTTGTATGCTCTCATAGTTGTATGTCCTCATAGTTGTATGCTCTCATAGTTGTATGTCCTCATAGTTGTATGCTCTCATAGTTGTAAGCTCTCATAGTTGTATGCTCTCATAGTAGTAAGCTCTCATAGTTGCATGCTCTCATAGTTGTATGTCCTCATAGTTGTATGCTCTCATAGTTGCATGCCCTCATAGTTGTATGTCCTCATAGTTGTATGCTCTCATAGTTGTATGCTCTCATAGTTGTATGCCCTCATAGTTGTATGCCCTCATAGGTGTATGCTCTCATAGTTGTATGCTCTCATAGTTGTATGTCCTCATAGTTGTATGCTCTCATAGTTGTATGCTCTCATAGTTGTATGCTCTCATAGTTGTATGCTCTCATAGTTGTATGTCCTCATAGTTGTATGCTCTCATAGTTGTATGTCCTCATAGTTGTATGCTCTCATAGTTGTAAGCTCTCATAGTTGTATGCTCTCATAGTAGTATGCTCTCATAGTTGCATGCTCTCATAGTTGTATGTCCTCATAGTTGTATGCTCTCATAGTTGCATGTCCTCATAGTTGTATGCTCTCATAGTTGTATGCTCTCATAGTTGTATGCTCTCATAGTTGTATACCCTCATAGTAGCAGACTATTTCTCTCCCTCTGCTGATTCTCTCTGTAGAGTTAGTTCGATTGTTTAGTGCTTGTTTGTTGATGAAGGAAAATATTACTGCCCTGCCACTGTATCTAGCAGCTGTACAGGAAGCCTGTCTTCTTGTGTATTTCAGGATTTCTTATTGACAACCAAAGACTACTCACCTACACATGTTGTAAAAGGTGATTGTGTAAGGGACTGGCAGCCTCATCATGTCAAATAAAGTGACTTAGAAAATCCTTTACACGCACACATATTTGCTTGGACACAGGCTTTCTGCAAGGAGGAAGGCCAGCTGGTGTTGTGGCGCCCATGTTCTGGTCATGAATGTATTAATCTCATCCAGCTAGAGAAACATTAGACTTCATTCATAGGTGGTTAGTATAGCAAGCACTGGGACTGCTAGATTCATTCATTAGTGGTCAGCCTGTTTGGTGGGACAGAAGATTGTTTTATGGGGTTTGTGGGGTAGGACAGAAGATTGTCTTATGGGGTTTGTGGGGTAGGACAGAAGATTGTTTTGTGGGGTAGGACAGAAGATTGTCTTATGGGGTTTCTGGGGTAGGACAGAAGATTGTTTTGTGGGGTAGGACAGAAGATTGTCTTATGGGGTTTGTGGGGTAGGACAGAAGATTGTTTTGTGGGGTAGGACAGAAGATTGTCTTATGGGGTTTGTGGGGTAGGACAGAAGATTGTTTTGTGGGGTAGGACAGAAGATTGTTTTATATGGTTTGTGGGGTAGGACAGAAGATTGTCTTATGGGGTTTGTGGGGTAGGACAGAAGATTGTCTCATATGGTTTGTGGGGTAGGACAGAAGATTGTCTTATGGGGTTTGTGGGGTAGGACAGAAGATTGTCTTAAATGGTTTGTGGGGTAGGATAGAAGATTGTATTATAGGGTTTGTGGGGTAGGATAGAAGATTGTCTTATATGATTTGTGGGGTAGGACAGAAGGTTGTCTTGTATGATTTGTGGGATAGGACAGAGGACTCCCCATTTTGACAGTAGTCATGATACCACATGGTGGTCCAGACAGTTCTCCCCGTTGTTCGTTTCTTCCATGGAACAGTCTAACAATCTCTTTCATTCATATCATGATTTTTCACTGACTATTACCAGCACACAATTACAACTGTCAAACACCATACCCCAGTCAGTAGTATACCATTACCCCAGTCAGTGGTATACCATTACCCCAGCCAGTGGTATGACATTACCCCAGTCAGTGGTATAACATTATCCCAGTCAGTGGTTTAACATTACCTCAGTCAGTGGTATAACATTACCACAGTCAGTGGTATAACATTACCACAGTCAGTGGTATAACATTAACCCCGTCAGTGATATGACATTAACCCAGTCAGTGATATAACATTACCCCAGTCAGTGATATGACATTACCCCAGTCAGTGGTATAATATTAACCCAGTCAGTGATATGACATTACCCCAGTCAGTGGTATAACATTACCCCAGTCAGTGGTATAACATTAACCCAGTCAGTGATATGACATTACCCCAATCAGTGGTATAACATTACCCCAGTCAGTGGTATAATATTAACCCAGTCAGTGATATGACATTACCCCAGTCAGTGGTATAACATTACCCCAGTCAGTGGTATAACATTACCCCAATCAGTGGTATGACATTACCCCAGTCAGTGGTATGACATTTACTAGTATGTGGCTCACAACTGCTCCTTTGTGTGCCTTTTTCCAGGAACACCAGCCAGTGGAGGGGATGAGGTGGACCTGGAAGAGATAAAGAGACTTATGTCACAGACATCCAAGGAGGTTGAATTGGATGCTCAGAGGGCATTGAAGGGGGTTCAGCAGGATGTAGAGTTGATGAGCAGATTGAGGGAGCTTCAGAAACAGAGAACAAAGATTGCAGCCGGTGAGTCACGGATTCTTAACAGATTTCAGAGAGAAACGCATGGTCTGCTGCTGGCTATTCTTCTTCTTCTCTCATATCATCTTAGAGTACCTAGATTATCAAACTTTTCATCTTAGAGTACCTAGATTATCAAACTTTTCATCTTAGAGTACCTAGATTATCAAACTTTTTACCTTAGAGTACCTAGATTATCAAACTTTTCATCTTAGAGTACCTAGATTATCAAACTTTTCATCTTAGAGTACCTAGATTATCAAACTTTTCACCTTAGAGTACCTAGATTATCAAACTTTTCATCTTAGAGTACCTAGATTATCAAACTTTTCATCTTAGAGTACCTAGATTATCAAACTTTTCATCTTAGAGTACCTAGATTATCAAACTTTTCATCTTAGAGTACCTAGATTATCAAACTTTTCATCTTAGAGTACCTAGATTATCAAACTTTTCATCTTAGAGTACCTAGATTATCAAACTTTTCATCTTAGAGTACCTAGATTATCAAACTTTTCATCTTAGAGTATCTAGATTATCAAACTTTTCATCTTAGAGTACCTAGATTATCAAACTTTTCATCTTAGAGTACCTAGATTATCAAACTTTTCATCTTAGAGTACCTAGATTATCAAACTTTTCATCTTAGAGTACCTAGATTATCAAACTTTTCATCTTAGAGTACCTAGATTATCAAACTTTTCATCTTAGAGTACCTATATTATCAAACTTTTCATCTTAGAGTACCTAGATTATCAAACTTTTCATCTTAGAGTACCTAGATTATCAAACTTTTCATCTTAGAGTACCTAGATTATCAAACTTTTCATCTTAGAGTACCTAGATTATCAAACTTTTCATCTTAGAGTACCTAGATTATCAAACTTTTCATCTTAGAGTATCTAGATTATCAAACTTTTCATCTTAGAGTATCTAGATTATCAAACTTTTCATCTTAGAGTACCTAGATTATCAAACTTTTCATCTTAGAGTACCTAGATTATCAAACTTTTCATCTTAGAGTACCTAGATTATCAAACTTTTCATCTTAGAGTACCTAGATTATCAAACCTTTCATCTTAGAGTACCTAGATTATCAAACTTTTCATCTTAGAGTACCTAGATTATCAAACTTTTCATCTTAGAGTACCTAGATTATCAAACTTTTCATCTTAGAGTACCTAGATTATCAAACTTTTCATCTTAGAGTACCTAGATTATCAAACTTTTCATCTTAGAGTACCTAGATTATCAAACTTTTCATCTTAGAGTATCTAGATTATCAAACTTTTCATCTTAGAGTACCTAGATTATCAAACTTTTCATCTTAGAGTACCTAGATTATCAAACTTTTCATCTTAGAGTACCTAGATTATCAAACTTTTCATCTTAGAGTACCTAGATTATCAAACTTTTCATCTTAGAGTACCTATATTATCAAACTTTTCATCTTAGAGTACCTAGATTATCAAACTTTTCATCTTAGAGTACCTAGATTATCAAACTTTTCATCTTAGAGTACCTAGATTATCAAACTTTTCATCTTAGAGTACCTAGATTATCAAACTTTTCATCTTAGAGTACCTAGATTATCAAACTTTTCATCTTAGAGTATCTAGATTATCAAACTTTTCATCTTAGAGTATCTAGATTATCAAACTTTTCATCTTAGAGTACCTAGATTATCAAACTTTTCATCTTAGAGTACCTAGATTATCAAACTTTTCATCTTAGAGTACCTAGATTATCAAACTTTTCATCTTAGAGTACCTAGATTATCAAACATTTCATCTTAGAGTACCTAGATTATCAAACTTTTCATCTTAGAGTACCTAGATTATCAAACTTTTCATCTTAGAGTACCTAGATTATCAAACTTTTCATCTTAGAGTACCTAGATTATCAAACTTTTCATCTTAGAGTACCTAGATTATCAAACTTTTCATCTTAGAGTATCTAGATTATCAAACTTTTCATCTTAGAGTACCTAGATTATCAAACTTTTCATCTTAGAGTACCTAGATTATCAAACTTTTCATCTTAGAGTACCTAGATTATCAAACTTTTCATCTTAGAGTACCTAGATTATCAAACTTTTCATCTTAGAGTACCTAGATTATCAAACTTTTCATCTTAGAGTACCTAGATTATCAAACTTTTCATCTTAGAGTACCTAGATTATCAAACTTTTCATCTTAGAGTACCTAGATTATCAAACTTTTCATCTTAGAGTATCTAGATTATCAAACATTTCATCTTAGAGTACCTAGATTATCAAACTTTTCATCTTAGAGTACCTAGATTATCAAACTTTTCATCTTAGAGTACCTAGATTATCAAACTTTTCATCTTAGAGTACCTAGATTATCAAACTTTTCATCTTAGAGTACCTAGATTATCAAACTTTTCATCTTAGAGTACCTAGATTATCAAACTTTTCATCTTAGAGTACCTAGATTATCAAACTTTTCATCTTAGAGTACCTAGATTATCAAACTTTTCAACTTAGAGTACCTAGATTATCAAACTTTTCATCTTAGAGTACCTAGATTATCAAACTTTTCATCTTGGAGTACCTGGATTATCTCCCTCAAATCCGTGACCTTGAAATGGGGGTGAGGGAGCTTACATGTCTCAATGATCACAG
The DNA here is from genome assembly GCA_036924085.1 of Ariolimax columbianus. Taxonomy (NCBI): domain Eukaryota; kingdom Metazoa; phylum Mollusca; class Gastropoda; order Stylommatophora; family Arionidae; genus Ariolimax; species Ariolimax columbianus. The sequence continues at coordinate 57,765 of JAVGWX010000230.1, read as the reverse complement.
GAACTGAACCAACGAAAGTGAAAGCTTCCAGAAGGGTCAACCAAGTTGGATAGGTCATAGGGGAGGGAATAGACTAAACGCGGACACACATAGAGTATTAATAGGTTAGGTTAGGGCCGACCACCCAAATCTACTTTTAAAAAATAGGTTACGAAAACATTGATAACAACGCAAAACGGCCTTGGGAAAGGAAGGAGTTTCGGAAACGAGAAGAATGACGCAGTGGAGTGAAAGCCGCAAGGAAACTCCACAGCTGACTGCCAAGAGGAAAACAAATATAGCAACATAGAATGTTAGAACAATGTACCAGGCAGGTAAGACAGCCCAGGTAGATAACGAGATGAGGAATTACAAATTGGCAGAGCTAGGACTGTGCGAAACAAGATGCACACAATCAGGAAAGATGAAACTGACTACTGGGGAAATGATAATGTATTCTGGAAACGAGGGAACTGATGCCCAACATACAGAGGCAATGGCACTGATGCTCTCCAGAGTAGCACAGTGGGTGCTCATAAAGTGGGAGGCTATTACCAACCGAATCATGAGTGCAAGCTTTAGAGCGAGGAACAAAAACATCAATATAAACATCATTCAGTGCTATGCCTCAACGAGGCCGACGATGATAAAAAGCAAGAGTTCTACAACAAGCTGGAAGGGGTCCTTGACACACAGAAAAAGAAAGATCTCTTGATTTTAATGGGAGGCTTCAATGCTAAAGTGGGAGCAGACAACCTAGGTTATGTACAGATTATGGGAAGACAAGGAACGAAAATGAAGAAATGTTTACAAAGTTATGTGCCCCACACAAAATGATAATTGGAGAAGCATGGTTTTCACACAAGAAGGTACATAAGGTCACATGACGATCTCCGGACTTCTACACAAGAAGGTACATAAGGTCACTTGGTGATCTCCAGACATGTTCTCACACAAGAAGGTACATAAGGTCACATGACGATCTCTAGACATGTTCTCACACAAGAAGGTACATAAGGCCACATGGAGATCTCTAGACATGTTCTCACACAAGAAGGTACATAAGGTCACATGGAGATCTCTAGACATGTTCTCACACAAGAAGGTACATAAGGTCACATGGAGATCTCCAGACATGTTCTCACACAAGAAGGTACATAAGGTCACATGGAGATCTCTAGACATGTTCTCACACAAGAAGGTACATAAGGTCACATGGAGATCTCCAGACATGTTCTCACACAAGAAGGTACATAAGGTCACATGGAGATCTCTAGACATGTTCTCACACAAGAAGGTACATAAGGTCACATGGAGATCTCTAGACATGTTCTCACACAAGAAGGTACATAAGGTCACATGGAGATCTCCAGACATGACTCACACAAGAAGGTACATAAGGTCACATGGAGATCTCTAGACATGTTCTCACACAAGAAGGTACATAAGGTCACATGGAGATCTCTAGACATGTTCTCACACAAGAAGGTACATAAGGTCACATGGAGATCTCTAGACATGTTCTCACACAAGAAGGTACATAAGGTCACATGGAGATCTCCAGACATGACTCACACAAGAAGGTACATAAGGTCACATGGAGATCTCTAGACATGTTCTCACACAAGAAGGTACATAAGGTCACATGGAGATCTCTAGACATGTTCTCACACAAGAAGGTACATAAGGTCACATGGAGATCTCTAGACATGTTCTCACACAAGAAGGTACATAAGGTCACATGGAGATCTCTAGACATGTTCTCACACAAGAAGGTACATAAGGTCACATGGAGATCTCCAGACATGACTCACACAAGAAGGTACATAAGGTCACATGGAGATCTCTAGACATGTTCTCACACAAGAAGGTACATAAGGTCACATGGAGATCTCTAGACATGTTCTCACACAAGAAGGTACATAAGGTCACATGGAGATCTCTAGACATGTTCTCACACAAGAAGGTACATAAGGTCACATGGAGATCTCTAGACATGTTCTCACACAAGAAGGTACATAAGGTCACATGGAGATCTCTAGACATGTTCTCACACAAGAAGGTACATAAGGTCACATGGAGATCTCCAGACATGTTCTCACACATGAAGGTACATAAGGTCACATGGAGATCTCCAGACATGTTCTCACACAAGAAGGTACATAAGGTCACATGACGATCTCTAGACATGTTCTCACACAAGAAGGTACATAAGGTCACATGACGATCTCTAGACATGTTCTCACACAAGAAGGTACATAAGGTCACATGGAGATCTCCAAACATGTTCTCACACAAGAAGGTACATAAGGTCACATGGTGATCTCCAAACATGTTCTCACACAAGAAGGTACATAAGGTCACATGGAGATCTCCAGACATGTTCTCACACAAGAAGGTACATAAGGTCACATGGAGATCTCCAGACATGTTCTCACACAAGAAGGTACATAAGGTCACATGGAGATCTCCAGACATGTTCTCACACAAGAAGGTACATAAGGCCACATGGAGATCTCCAGACATGTTCTCACACAAGAAGGTACATAAGGTCACATGGAGATCTCCAGACATGTTCTCACACAAGAAGGTACATAAGGCCACATGGAGATCTCCAGACATGTTCTCACACAAGAAGGTACATAAGGCCACATGGAGATCTCCAGACATGTTCTCACACAAGAAGGTACATAAGGCCACATGGAGATCTCCAGACATGTTCTCACACAAGAAGGTACATAAGGTCACATGGAGATCTCCAGACATGTTCTCACACAAGAAGGTACATAAGGTCACATGGAGATCTCCAGACATGTTCTCACACAAGAAGGTACATAAGGTCACATGGAGATCTCCAGACATGTTCTCACACAAGAAGGTACATAAGGTCACATGGAGATCTCCAGACATGTTCTCACACAAGAAGGTACATAAGGTCACATGGAGATCTCCAGACATGTTCTCACACAAGAAGGTACATAAGGCCACATGGAGATCTCCAGACCTTGTAAGGGAAATCAGATTGATCACATCTGTGCCAGTCAAGCATTCAAGAGTACACTACAAGATGTTAGAGTAAAGAGAGGTGCAGATGTAGCGTCAGACCACCACGTGTTGCTGGTGATTTTGCAGCTCAAACTAAAAAAGTACCGAGTACAGGGCGCAAGGAGAACAAGATATAACGTACACTTATTGCAACACCAGTAGAAGAAGACATAATTTAACTTAAAACTTAATAACAGATACCAAGTGCTACAAGAGCTATATGAGGATGTAGAAATTGACATTAATAGTATGTGGGACCAGGCTAAAGAGATGTGGAACCAGGCTAAAGAGATGTGGAACCAGGCTAAAGAGATGTGGAACCAGGCTAAAGAGATGTGGGACCAGGCTAAAGAGATGTGGAGCCAGGCTAAAGAGATGTGGAACCAGGCTAAAGAGATGTGGGACCAGGCTAAAGAGATGTGGAACCAGGCTAAAGAGATGTGGGACCAGGCTAAAGAGATGAGGACCAGGCTAAAGAGATGTGGAACCAGGCTAAAGAGATGTGGGACCAGGCTAAAGAGATGTGGGACCAGGCTAAAGAGATGTGGAACCAGGCTAAAGAGATGTGGGACCAGGCTAAAGAGATGTGGGACCAGGCTAAAGAGATGTGGAACCAGGCTAAAGAGATGTGGGACCAGGCTAAAGAGATGTGGGACCAGGCTAAAGAGATGTGGGACCAGGCTAAAGAGATGTGGAACCAGGCTAAAGAGATGTGGGACCAGGCTAAAGAGATGTGGGACCAGGCTAAAGAGATGTGGAACCAGGCTAAAGAGATGTGGAACCAGGCTAAAGAGATGTGGGACCAGGCTAAAGAGATGTGGGACCAGGCTAAAGAGATGTGGGACCAGGCTAAAGAGATGTGGGACCAGGCTAAAGAGATGTGGGACCAGGCTAAAGAGATGTGGGACCAGGCTAAAGAGATGTGGGACCAGGCTAAAGAGATGTGGAACCAGGCTAAAGAGATGTGGAACCAGGCTAAAGAGATGTGGGACCAGGCTAAAGAGATGTGGGACCAGGCTAAAGAGATGTGGAACCAGGCTAAAGAGATGTGGGACCAGGCTAAAGAGATGTGGGACCAGGCTAAAGAGATGTGGGACCAGGCTAAAGAGATGTGGGACCAGGCTAAAGAGATGTGGGACCAGGTTAAAGAGATGTGGGACCAGGCTAAAGAGATGTGGGTCCAGGCTAAAGAGATGTGGAACCAGGCTAAAGAGATGTGGGACCAGGCTAAAGAGATGTGGGACCAGGCTAAAGAGATGTGGGACCAGGCTAAAGAGATGTGGGACCAGGCTAAAGAGATGTGGGACCAGGCTAAAGAGATGTGGGACCAGGCTAAAGAGATGTGGGACCAGGCTAAAGAGATGTGGGATAAAACATGTGAAGAAACTGTGGGATTCAAGGATAATGGGAATAAAGTGGCAGGACATGATGAGGAATGAAGACTTGTGTTCATAAAGTGGCAGGACATGATGAGGAATGAAGACTTGTGTTCATAAAGTGGCAGGACATGATGAGGAATGAAGACTTGTGTTCATAAAGTGGCAGGACATGATGAGGAATGAAGACTTGTGTTCATAAAGTGGCAGGACATGATGAGGAATGAAGACTTGTGTTCATAAAGTGGCAGGACATGATGAGGAATGAAGACTTGTGGGAAAGGAGCCAACAACAGTCATTGGAACAACAAATTAAGTGAAGAAAATGGGGCTGGATAGGACATACGTTGCGGAAGGCACAGTCTAACATAGCTAGACAGGCTCTTACATGGAATCCTCAGGGAAAAAGAGAGAGAGGAAGACCCAAAAATACGTGGAGAAGAGAATGTGAGAAGGAGCTAAAATTAAATAATGAAACTTGGAGAGAGGGAGGAAGAGGAGGCCAGGACCGTGCATGCTGGAGGGGATGCTGTCGATGGCCTGGAGAGAGGGAGGAAGAGGAGGCCAGGACCGTGCATGCTGGAGGGGATGCTGTCGATGGCCTGGAGAGAGGGAGGAAGAGGAGGCCAGGACCGTGCATGCTGGAGGGGATGCTGTCGATGGCCTGGAGAGAGGCAGGAAGAGGAGGCCAGGACCGTGCATGCTGGAGGGGATGCTGTCGATGGCCTGGAGAGAGGCAGGAAGAGGAGGCCAGGACCGTGCATGCTGGAGGGGATGCTGTCGATGGCCTGGAGAGAGGCAGGAAGAGGAGGCCAGGACCGTGCATGCTGGAGGGGATGCTGTCGATGGCCTGGAGAGAGGCAGGAAGAGGAGGCCAGGACCGTGCATGCTGGAGGGGATGCTGTCGATGGCCTGGAGAGAGGCAGGAAGAGGAGGCCAGGACCGTGCATGCTGGAGGGGATGCTGTCGATGGCCTGGAGAGAGGCAGGAAGAGGAGGCCAGGACCGTGCATGCTGGAGGGGATGCTGTCGATGGCCTGGAGAGAGGCAGGAAGAGGAGGCCAGGACCGTGCACGCTGGAGGGGATGCTGTCGATGGCCTGGAGAGAGGCAGGAAGAGGAGGCCAGGACCGTGCACGCTGGAGGGGATGCTGTCGATGGCCTGGAGAGAGGCGGGAAGAGGAGGCCAGGACCGTGCATGCTGGAGGGGATGCTGTCGATGGCCTGGAGAGAGGCGGGAAGAGGAGGCCAGGACCGTGCATGCTGGAGGGGATGCTGTCGATGGCCTGGAGAGAGGCAGGAAGAGGAGGCCAGGACCGTGCATGCTGGAGGGGATGCTGTCGATGGCCTGGAGAGAGGCAGGAAGAGGAGGCCAGGACCGTGCATGCTGGAGGGGATGCTGTCGATGGCCTGGAGAGAGGCGGGAAGAGGAGGCCAGGACCGTGCATGCTGGAGGGGATGCTGTCGATGGCCTGGAGAGAGGCAGGAAGAGGAGGCCAGGACCGTGCATGCTGGAAGGGATGCTGTCGATGGCCTGGAGAGAGGCAGGAAGAGGAGGCCAGGACCGTGCATGCTGGAGGGGATGCTGTCGATGGCCTGGAGAGAGGCAGGAAGAGGAGGCCAGGACCGTGCATGCTGGAGGGGATGCTGTCGATGGCCTGGAGAGAGGCAGGAAGAGGAGGCCAGGACCGTGCACGCTGGAGGGGATGCTGTCGATGGCCTGGAGAGAGGCAGGAAGAGGAGGCCAGGACCGTGCATGCTGGAGGGGATGCTGTCGATGGCCTGGAGAGAGGCAGGAAGATCAGGTCAGGACCGTGCACGCTGGCGGGATGTTGTCCATGGCCTGGAGAGAGGCAGGAAGATCAGCCCAGGACCGTGCACGCTGGAGGGGATGCTGTCGATGGCCTGGAGAGAGGCAGGAAGATCAGCCCAGGACCGTGCACGGTGGCGAGATGTTGTCGGTGGCCTGGAGAGAGGCAGGAAGATCAGCCCAGGACCGTGTACGCTGGCGAGATGTTGTCCATGGCCTGGAGAGAGGCAGGAAGATCAGCCCAGGACCGTGCACGCTGGAGAGGATGCTGTCGATGGCCTGGAGAGAGGCAGGAAGATCAGCCCAGGACCGTGCACGCTGGCGAGATGTTGTCGGTGGCCTGGAGAGAAGCAGGAAGATCAGCCCAGGACCGTGTACGCTGGCGAGATGTTGTCCATGGCCTGGAGAGAGGCAGGAAGATCAGCCCAGGACCGTGCACGCTGGCGAGATGTTGTCGATGGCCTATGCACCGAGAGGAGCGACGGGCTTTGATTGGTTGTACATAGGTCATCAAACCATTTCACCTTGGGGTACATAGGTCATCTAACCATTTCACCTTGGGATACATAGGTCATCAAACCATTTCACCTTGGGGTACATAGGTCATCTAACCATTTCACCTTGGGGTACATAGGTCAACTTCTTCGATCAACTGATGCAATGATTCTAGTTTGGTGTGAGTTTCACAAAAGAAACTGCATTTCAAGTATTTGCCGGCACGAACTATTTGTTGAGCATTGTCACTACCCCAGACCAGACAGCCTCTCTTTGGTCTGTATAGGTAGGGCAGTCCTGCGGGATATGTTCTGGTGTTTGCTTGGGTGTTCCACAATCACACCTGGTGGTGAATCTGAGACCCATTCTGTGGAAGTGAGCTTTGAGTCTACAATGTCCCGTTCTGAGTCTGAAGATCTTTTGTCTATCCATCTCTGTCAAGTTTGTCTATGCTGTCATTTTCTGGCTTGTATTTGTGCTGGTCTCTATCCTCATGGATTGTTTGATGAGTGTCTTTGCTTCTTTATAGCTCTGTGGATGGCGAGTCTGCATGCCACCATTTCTGGCTTTTGCAAGCTCATCTGCTGTCTTGTTTTCAAGTGGGCCGGAATCCACCGTAGGACTAGTTCTGTTTTTTGGGACAGCAATCCTATGTTGTATTTTATTTCGTGTGAGAGTCTATCTTGTTTGGGGCTTGAGATGACTTGGAGTATGTTCCTCGAGTCTGTTAGAATGACCGGTTTCCTTGTAATTGTTTCATGTTGGCGCCCCCCCTCCCCCGTGAGTGGTTGTGCAAGTCAAGTTATGTTGCACCCTCCACAAGCACGAGTGTTTGGACATGTCAGGTTGTGATGCTGGTTTCACAGACCCATTCACTATCCTGCCACTCTTTCAGACTCGGACACTATCCTACCACTCTTTCAGACTCGGACACTATCCTGCCACTCTTTCAGACTCAGACACTATCCTACCACTCTTTCAGACTCGGACACTATGGACTCTGATGCTGACAACACCACCCAGAGTGGAAACGCTGCAATCAGTGATGATGATGATGAGGATGACGATGTTGGTGCTACGAAACTTGTTCAGCAGTATCTTGATGAGGCCACGATTGATGTCGTCGTTAGGAAGACGCATTCGAAAAAAGACAAGCCAACATTGATGACGGAAGCCGGAAATAAAAAAAGGAACACGGACTCACCCCCAACAAATGGTGGACTGAAACCTTCCAATCTTGAGGTATTTCTGGTGCTATCATTGTTGTTGACTTCCTGTCTCTTGTAGTTGCCAGTTTGGGTGTTCATGTTATTGTAATGTTCTATTTGATTCTGTTTTTGTGTATGTTTATCTTGTTAGTTTCTCTATTCAAATTGATCATTTTTGCTGATTTTTTCTATTTCTTATATCACATGTTTTCCTCTCTCTCTCTCTCTCTCTCTATCTCTCTCTCTCTCTCTATCTCTCTCTATCTCTCTATCTCAATCTCTCTCTATCTCTCTATCTCTCTCTCTCTCTCTATCTCTCTCTCTCTCTCGCTCTTTTTATTTCTGTCTCTCTCTCTTTCAATCAATCAATCGTTATCCCTGCTTTCCATTGATTTTTTCTGCTTTTTAAACTAGCTTTCTCTTATCATCTTGTTTTGTCTCTGCATCTCTTTGTTTTTCTTTCCAACATTCTTCCTAACTAACTTTCTGTGTCAACGGTTTCAATATTCTCATGTCATCCCTGTATAATCTTCCAGTTTTCACGACCACAAGAAAGTACAATATGCAAAGTCTTTTTCCATACTAAATCCACCCAGCACTAAATTGGTACCCTGAGGTTTGAACAGGTTTAGCAGAAGAGGAAGGGAGCAATGAAATCTCATGGCACCTCATATCATCATTGATCTCCGTAGACCATGCGAGTCGAGTGGCCCCCTGTGAGTTTAGTCCAGCTCTGTCTCTTGTATTTAGACACTATCTACTTTGACTGTAAACGCCGATCCGTGAGTGACAGTCCCTGCCACACATACAACCATACTGAGGAGGATGACTTGTCGGGGTGTTCCTTGATCTCTTCAGTCTTTCTCTTTTCTCTGCAACCAGAAGGCCTCTGCGAGCCTAGGACATTCACTAGGACACCTCATATACATTGTCAGTTATTGCTGGGGGCCTTATAGATCCACAATATTTCATTTCTGAACAGACCAACCCAAGAACATGTCCCATTACTATTTGCCAAGTGGTCGTTAGTGACCTTCAATGTCGCCATGTAGAGTCGACATGAGTAATGGGCAGTCATGCAACAAGTATGATGGAGACCACTTACACGGGGTTCTAAGAGGAGTACTAGGAATCCATTGGACAACCAAATGCTGACTCATGAATAGGTTTTGTTACACACTGACACAAGCACTCCACTTTTGGGGACATGATGTGAGAAAGGGATGTTCTGGGGGGGGGGGGGCATGATGTGAGGAAGGGATGTTCTGGGGGGCGGGACATGATGTGAGAAAGGGATGTTTTGGGGGGGGGGGCATGGTCCACTTTTGGGGACATGATGTGGGGAAGGGATGTTCTGGGGCCATGGTCTACTTTTAGCGGCACAATGTGAGGAAGGGATGTTCTGGGGGGGGGGGGGGGCATGGTCCACTTTTGGGGACATGATGTGGGGAAGGGATGTTCTGGGGGTATGGTCCACTTTTGGGGACATGATGTGGGGAAGGGATGTTCTGGATGGCCATGGTCAACTTTTGGGGGCACGATGTGAGAAAGGGATGTTCTGGGGGGGGGGGGGCATGGTCCACTTTTGAGGGCACACTGTGAGTAACCCAATCTCAGAAACACTTGACCCGCACCAAGTTTCTTTGTTTGATCCTGTACGGCTGAACCAGGAAACCCCTGTCCACAAGGTACTACAGAAGTTTTTCCCCGGCTGGCTGGAGGTGCAGAAGATGCCATCCCTGAACAGTATGGTTCCAGCAAATAGCAACCTCCTCCTCGGCCTTGGACGAGGCCTGGAACCATGCCACAGCCGTGGGTCATGGATGAAGCCGACCAACGCAACAGGCCTCAGACGCCTAAGCGAACATTGTTATTATGTGAGTAAAGGACATCCCATGGTCCCTAGTCCACTATTGTGGACATACTATGAGAAAGGGATGACCCAGGGTCCCTAGTCCACTATTGTGGGCATACTATGAGGAAGGGATGTCCCAGGGCTTCAAGTCTACTTTTGTGGGCATGCTGTAAGGGATGCATGTCATAAAAGGTGACTAAAGTGAGTTGTGAGCAGGGAGAGGTATTGGGGTCTTTGGCAGGGGTGGTTACTTGGGTCTATAACATTAAGGGTAACTGGTTTGGGATAGCGATGGTTGCTGCAGTCTGATAGGGAGGTTGTAGGGGGGTCTGTGACAGGAGGGTTGTAGGGGGGTCTGTGACAGGAGGGTTGTAGGGGTCTGTGACAGGAGGGTTGTAGGGGGGTCTGTGACAGGAGGGTTACTGGGATCTGTGATAGGGAGGGTTGTAGGGGTCTGTGACAGGAGGGTTGTAGGGGTCTGTGACATGAGGGTTGTAGGGGTCTGTGACATGAGGGTTACTGGGATCTGTGATAGGGAGGGTTGTAGGGGGGTCTGTGACAGGAGGGTTGTAGGGGGTCTGTGACAGGAGGGTTGTAGGGGGGTCTGTGACAGGAGGGTTACTGGGATCTGTGATAGGGAGGGTTGTAGGGGTCTGTGACAGGAGGGTTGTAGGGGTCTGTGACAGGAGGGTTGTAGGGGGGGTCTGTGACAGGAGGGTTGTAGGGGGTCTGTGACAGGAGGGTTGTAGGGGTCTGTGACATGAGGGTTGTAGGGGTCTGTGACATGAGGGTGACTGGGATCTGTGGTAGGGGTCTGTGACAGGAATGTTGTAGGGGTCTGTCACATGAGGGTTACTTGGATCTGTGATAGAGAGGGTTATTGGGGTCTGTGACAGGAGGGTTAATCTGATCTATGATAGGATGGGTTGTTGGAGTCTGTGACAGGGAGGGTTGTATAATGAGGGTTGAATAATTGGTGTATGATGTGGAGGAAGACAATTACAAAAGCGAAAAAAAACTTTAGAGTTGAACATGCAAAGACATGGACGGGCATGCTAGGACATGGATGGATACGTTGAGAGGCAAAGCCATCTTAGTGTCACAAAGAAAGTTTTTGGTAGAGATTTAGTTATTGATAGAGTGTACACTGATCTCCTTATTGGTAGAGTGTAGACTGATCACCTTTTTGGTAGAGTGTAGACTGATCACCTTTTTGGTAGAGTGTAGACTGATCACCTTTTTGGTAGAGTGTAGACATATCACCATATTGGTAGAGTGTAGGCTGATCACCTTTTTGGTAGAGTGTAGACTGATCACCTTTTTGGTAGAGTGTAGACTGATTTATTTCTTTGGACCTAAGAATCGAATGACTGCATTTTGTTAAGATAACTAAATAGCCTCACGGCTGGCAACTTCATCATGTAAAACAGGATATCACAGAGGTGCCCTCTTTAAACGTATGTGAATGCTTTGACACAGGCTTCCTAGAAGGAGGGAGATCAACTGTAGAAGTGGAACCAGTCTCCTACTGGACTAGATAACCACTACGTAGACTTCAGCCAATCATTTGTTAACGAACTCGTATTAAATGATCTCCAGCCACCAGGGAAGGAAGTCCTCACTGACAGTGACTATGATGATGCAGACGAACTTCCCTACTGTTGTATGTGTACAGAGGACGCCACTCTTAGGTGTCTCGATTGTGACATGGATCTGTACTGTCGTCCATGTTTTAAGTAAGTCTTTAGCTCTGTCTGTGTTTGGGACATAGATCTGTACTGCTGCGTTTGTTTTAAGTTTGTTCTCGGCTCTGTCTCTTAATTGTGGCTGGGTTGTCATGCCATGTTAGATGTGATTGTGGTGTGTTGGAGACAAACGTGTGATGAAGTAGGTGTGAAGGAGAAGATGAGACAAACAAGTGATGGAGATGTGGAGACAAGTAAGTGATGGAGTAGTGGAGACTAACAAGTGATGGAGGAGTGGAGACAAGTAGGTGATGGAGATGTGGAGACTAACAAGTGATGGAGGAGTGGAGACTAACAAGTGATGGAGGAGTGGAGACTAACAAGTGATGGAGGAGTGGAGACTAACAAGTGATGGAGGAGTGGAGACTAACAAGTGATGGAGGAGTGGAGACTAACAAGTGATGGAGGAGTGGAGACTAACAAGTGATGGAGGAGTGGAGACTAACAAGTGATGGAGGAGTGGAGACTAACAAGTGATGGAGGAGTGGAGACTAACAAGTGATGGAGGAGTGGAGACTAACAGGGGATGGAGGAGTGGAGACTAACAAGTGATGGAGGAGTGGAGACTAACAGGGGATGGAGGAGTGGAGACTAACAAGTGATGGAGGAGTGGAGACTAAAAAGTGATGGAGGAGTGGAGACTAACAGGGGATGGAGGAGTGGAGACTAACAAGTGATGGAGGAGTGGAGACAAGTAGGGGATGGAGGAGTGGAGACTAACAAGTGATGGAGGAGTGGAAATGTGATGATAGAGAGACACTGAGAGACTGAAAGTATGTGATCACTTGCCGATTGTTTTGAATGAGATTGAGTTATTTAGTCAATAAATGATTGATTAAAGGATTGGATGACTGAAATATTGCTTGACTGAATGATTGACTGAGCAAATGATCTAATGACTAAATGTTTAATAGATGTAAACTTCTCATCAGATATCTAGCGACTAGGACATAGACAGATGATATTTCATTCTGTGACTTTCAGAGGATGCCATCAGGACATGCAGATTACTGATCATCGTACAACCCCGTACACAGCTCCTAAAGGATACCACTAGTTTGTGTACAGCTGACTTGTGTGTGTACTGTGTTCCTGTGCCTGCCTTCCTTTTGGTAAAAATCTGGTTCAACTTGTCATTGTCTCCAGGTTGTGTTCTGGTACAATTTGTCATTGTCTCCAGGTTGTGTTCTGGTACAATTTGTCATGGTCTCCAGGTTGTGTTCTGGTACAATTTGTCATTGTCTCCAGGTTGTGTTCTGGTACAATTTGTCATTGTCTCCAGGCTGTGTTCTGGTACAATTTGTCATTGTCTCCAGGCTGTGTTCTGGTACAATTTGTCATTGTCTCCAGGCTGTGTTCTGAATGTCATGAACATTTTATTTGATCTGTCTGTACAGCTGACTTTTGCGTGTCATATGTTCTGTGCTTGCTCCACATGGCCTCATTATGTGCAAGTTGCCATTGTCCAAGTTTTCATCTTCATTTATCAACCACATTTTTTTATTATCTTTGGCAAATTCATTTATAATGTAAATGAACTTATTTAACCATTTCCAGGGACCTATGAGTTAAATAGATAATACACTTAAAGGTATGAGCAAGTCCAGGTAGCAGTGAAAAAAACATAATGAAAATAAATATAATATTAAACATAGGAGCAAGGAAGTGATATTCAAATTGAATAAAGCATTAGTTAGAGATTGGAGTACTGTGTACAGGTGTGGAGTCCTTATCGTAGAGGGGATATGAACATGCTGCGAAAGAGAGACAGAAGAGCGACAAAGCTGATAGTGATAATCCAAAATTACAGTTATGTGCCAAGAATCAGAAAAACTGGCCTACAGTGTCTAGAAAATAGAAGAATTTGAATGGACTTAATACAGGTTTATAAAATAATCAATACTTAGAATCCTGGTATTCAAACAGGAATGTTAATGTCTGTTGTCAGGTAGCCGAAGGCTTTGACTATACGTAGTAGATATTTTACAACTTCTTACGGCTTACTAAGACTGGGGGAAGATATAAATAATTTGGGTAGATTTTGAACTAGAATTTTTGTCAGAGCAGTGGCCTGTTAAGCCTGCTCTTTTCGATATCTTTTCTCCACAATGATTCGGATCCGTGACACTTTACCTCGACACCACTGAGATAATCAAAGGAAAGCATAAATTAGACTATAACAAGTTTTTCAAAGTACAGCCGCCTACAAGAATAAGAGGGCACAGATAGAAATTAGTTAAAGAAAGGTCCAGATTAGATATTAAATATTTTGTTGATTAGAGAGTAGGGAATGCTTGGAATGCATTGTCACAGGAAATAGTGGCGACAGAATCAGTTAATGCATTCAAGAATAGATTGGAAGTTCATAGTTATTTTTAGATCAGATGGAGTAGAAGAAACAAGTTGTTTGTATAAATAAGTTCAGTTCTGCCTAATTTTGCCAATTTATTGTAGTCTATGCCAAGAGATGCAATTCTGTGTGCCAATGTATTCTTCAAAATTAAATTCATTAATATAAAACAAACCAAGCTTAAATTACAATATAAAAATGTAAACCCTTTCCAGTCTGGCTTAATTTTGCTGATTTGTGTTTTTCTCCTTGTAACAGTCGTTGATCTCAGTACTTGTAATGTTGTATTTATTCAAGACACCTTTGCTGCACTGACTTGACTATTGGGCATGGGCTTTCTGTATCACACTTAATAATATCAAAAGGTGTGTTCATGATAACTTTACTACACTGACTTGACTATTTGGCATGGCTTTCTGGGACTGTCACCCTTAAAAATAATACCCAAAGATGTGATGCATGACTTCTCATTTCTGGAATAAATGAATAATATGATTATGGGGATTTTACAGCTCTCTGAGATGTCTTTGTCAGAGCTTGTGTGTAGCTGTGAGCTTCTAAGTTTCACAGCTCTGTGAGATGGCTCTGTCAGAGCTTGTGTGTAGCTGTGAGCTTCTGTGTAGCTGTGAGCTTCTAAGTTTCACAGCTCTGTGAGGGCTCTGTCAGAGCTTGTGTGTAGCTGTGAGCTTCTGTGTAGCTGTGAGCTTTTAAGTTTCACAGCTCTGTGAGGGCTCTGTCAGAGCTCGCATGTAGCTGTGAGCTTCTAAGTCTGTTGGTAACATATCTCTTACATGTGGTGCCTCGTTTGTTCTTGGTCTTCATTCATGTCAAGAATGATCAGTTCTTGCATTTACTTCCATTTTGTGTGATGAATTATGACAGTCTTGAGTACTGGGGTAGGAAGATCTTCCATTTTGTGTGATGAATTATGAGTCTTGAGAACTGGGGTAGGAAGAACACTTCCATTTTGTGTGATGAATTATGACAGTCTTGAGTACTGGGGTAGGAAGAACCCTCAAATTAATGATACCCCAAGTTGACATTTCACCAGAGTTATATAGCTTTTCTTTAAATAACTAATTTAATTGAGTAGAGAAATGTGTAAAGATTGACAAATCATTACATTTATGATATATAATTGATATTGAATTAGATTCTATCCATCTATCTATCTGTCCACCAATGTCGTTAGACATCGTGGGCAGGTGTGACCTCCTTTGTTTCATATTTTTTGGCAGGTGAAAATCCACTGGTGACTTGCCAGACCAATCCTGGTCTTTTCTAGAAGTTTTGCAGCTGTGAACGATTAGAAATAGCTGTCCCAGCTTCTCATGGACTGGGTACAGTAAACATCTTTAAACAATTTCTAGAGAACATCCATGGGAATGTATCCATGGGATTTTATCCATGGAATGTTCACTTCATGCTGCTTCTCTCTTTGGGACTGCTTCATCTTTATCAGTGGCATAGTCCATGCAGTCACCGTCGATTCCATTCACAATATTGGGCTGATTGTTTGTCTCTGTGGGCTGATTGTTTGTCTCCATGGGCTGGTTGTCTGTCTCTGTGGGCTGATTGTTTGTCTCCATGGGCTGATTGTCTGTCTCTGTGGGCTGATTGTTTGTCTCCATGGGCTGATTGTCTGTCTCTGTGGGCTGATTGTTTGTCTCCATGGGCTGATTGTCTGTCTCTGTGGGCTGATTGTTTGTCTCCATGGGCTGATTGTTTGTCTCCATGGGCTGATTGTTTGTCTCCATGGGCTGATTGTTTGTCTCCATGGGCTGATTGTCTGTCTCTGTGGGCTGATTGTTTGTCTCCATGGGCTGATTGTTTGTCTCCATGGGCTGATTGTCTGTCTCCATGGGCTGATTGTTTGTCTCCATGGGCTGATTGTTTGTCTCCATGGGCTGATTGTCTGTCTCTGTGGGCTGATTGTTTGTCTCCATGGGCTGATTGTCTGTCTCTGTGGGCTGATTGTTTGTCTCCATGGGCTGATTGTCTGTCTCTGTGGGCTGATTGTCTGTCTCTGTGGGCTGATTGTTTGTCTCCATGGGCTGATTGTCTGTCTCTGTGGGCTGATTGTCTGCCTCCATGGGCTGATTGTCTGCCTCCATGGGCTGATTGTCTGTCTCCATGGGCTGATTGTCTTTCTCTGTGGGCTGATTGTCTGCCTCTGTGGGCTGATTGTTTGTCTCTGTGGGCTGATTGTCTGCCTTTGTGGGCTGATTGTCTTTCTCTGTGGGCTGATTGTCTTTCTCTGTGGGCTGATTGTCTGCCTCTGTGGGCTGATTGTCTGCCCCTGTGGGCTGATTGTCTGCCTCTGTGGGCTGATTGTCTGCCTCTGTGGGCTGATTGTTTGTCTCTGTGGACTGATTGTCTTTCTCTGTGGGCTGATTGTTTGTCTCTGTGGGCTGATTGTCTGTCTCTGTGGGATGAATGTCTGTCTCAATGTATGCGCTATTTAACTTTGAAAGTTGTACTTATCTGTCTATATTCTCCTAGATGCTCAGTTACCCAGTGCTGTAATCACCCAAGTCTGTCCTTTGTTTGATGGACCCAGTGCTGTAATCACCCAAGTCTGTCCTTTGTTTGATGGACCCAGTGCTGTAATCAGCCAAGTCTGTCCATTGTTTGATGGACCCAGTGCTGTAATCACCCAAGTCTATCGATTGTTTGATGGACTCAGTGCTGTAATCACCCAAGTCTGTCCTTTGTTTGATGGACCCAGTGCTGTAATCAGCCAAGTCTGTCCATTGTTTGATGGACCCAGTGCTGAAATCAGCCAAGTCTGTCCATTGTTTGATGGACCCAGTGCTGTAATCAGCCAAGTCTGTCCATTGTTTGATGGACCCAGTGCTGTAATCAGCCAAGTCTGTCCATTGTTTGATGGACCCAGTGCTGTAATCACCCAAGTCTATTGATTGTTTGATGGACTCAGTGCTGTAATCAGCCAAGTCTGTCCATTGTTTGATGGACCCAGTGCTGTAATCACCCAAGTCTATCGATTGTTTGATGGACTCAGTGCTGTAATCAGCCGTCTGTCCATTGTTTGATGGACCCAGTGCTGTAATCAGCCAAGTCTGTCCATTGTTTGATGGACCCAGTGCTGTAATCAGCCAAGTCTGTCCATTGTTTGATGGACTCAGTGCTGTAATCAGCCAAGTCTGTCCATTGTTTGATGGACCCAGTGCTGTAATCAGCCAAGTCTGTCCATTGTTTGATGGACCCAGTGCTATAATCACCCAAGTCTGTCCATTGTTTGATGGCCCGAGTGCTATAATCACCCAAGTCTGTCCTTTGTTTGATGGCCCCAGTGCTATAATCACCCAAGTCTGTCCTTTGTTTAGTGGACAGACATGTGACACAGACTGGCTTGTGTGGCTCATAGGTTAACATCTCTTTCACCTTCTCCCTGGGACATGGCAGTTATCGTGATGGGGTCTGCTTCTCTTCTTAGAAAATGGTGGATCCAATTCCAGCAAGAATACAAGTATGAACAACTGGACTGTCTGTATTTGTTAAATATTTGCTAGAAACTAAGGATCTGAACACTCCAATAAGTCATGGCCAACTCCACCAGTCAGTTTGATGACGTCTTGTTACCTGCTAATAGCTCATTTCAGATCAACCCCAATCTAGACTTACACAGGGCTCGTCTAGACTTACACAGGACACCAGTCTAGACTTACACAGGGCACAAGTCTAGACTTACAAACTTCACCAGTTTATACTTACACAGGGCACCAGTCTAGACTTACAAAGGGCACCAGTCTAGACTTACACAGGGCACCAGTTTATACTTACACAGGGCACCAGTCTAGACTTACAAACGGCACCAGTCTAGACTTACACACTCCACCAGTCTAGACTTACACAGGGCATCAGTCTAGACTTACACAGGGCACCAGTCTAGACTTACACAGGGCATCAGTCTAGACTTACACACTCCACCAGTCTAGACTTACACACTCCACCAGTCTAGACTTACACAGGGTATCAGTCTAGACTTACACAGGGCACCAGTCTAGACTTACACACTCCACCAGTCTAGACTTACACAGGGCATCAGTCTAGACTTATACAGGGCATCAGTCTAGACTTATACACTCCACCAGTCTAGACTTACACAGGGCACCAGTCTAGACTTACACAGGGCACCAGTCTAGACTTACATAGGGCACCAGTCTAGACTTACTTACACACTCCACCAGTCTAGACTTACACAGGGCACTAGTCTAGACTTACACAGGGCACCAGTCTAGCATTACACAGGGCACCAGTCTAGACTTACATAGGGCACCAGTCTAGACTTACACACTCCACCAGTCTAGACTTACACACTCCACCAGTCTAGACTTACACACTCCACCAGTCTAGACTTACACACTCCACCAGTCTAGACTTACACACTCCACCAGTCTAGACTTACACACTCCACCAGTCTAGACTTACACACTCCACCAGTCTAGACTTACACAGGGCATCAGTCTAGACTTACACAGGGCACCAGTCTAGACTTACACAGGGCATCAGTCTAGACTTACACAGGGCACCAGTCTAGACTTACACACTCCACCAGTCTAGACTTACACAGGGTATCAGTCTAGACTTACACAGGGCACCAGTCTAGACTTACACACTCCACCAGTCTAGACTTACACAGGGCATCAGTCTAGACTTATACAGGGCATCAGTCTAGACTTACACAGGGCACCAGTCTAGACTTACACAGGGCACCAGTCTAGACTTACACAGGGCACCAGTCTAGACTTACATAGGGCACCAGTCTAGACTTACTTACACACTCCACCAGTCTAGACTTACACAGGGCACTAGTCTAGACTTACACAGGGCACCAGTCTAGCATTACACAGGGCACCAGTCTAGACTTACATAGGGCACCAGTCTAGACTTACACAGGGCATCAGTCTAGACTTACACACTCCACCAGTCTAGACTTACACACTCCACCAGTCTAGACTTACACACTACACACTCCACCAGTCTAGACTTACACACTCCACCAGTCTAGACTTACACACTCCACCAGTCTAGACTTACACACTCCACCAGTCTAGACTTACACACTCCACCAGTCTAGACTTACACACTCCACCAGTCTAGACTTACACACTCCACCAGTCTAGACTTACACAGGGCATCAGTCTAGACTTACACAGGGCACCAGTCTAGACTTACACAGGGCATCAGTCTAGACTTACACAGGGCACCAGTCTAGACTTACACACTCCACCAGTCTAGACTTACACAG
The DNA here is from genome assembly GCA_036924085.1 of Ariolimax columbianus. Taxonomy (NCBI): domain Eukaryota; kingdom Metazoa; phylum Mollusca; class Gastropoda; order Stylommatophora; family Arionidae; genus Ariolimax; species Ariolimax columbianus. Next base: position 38,632 of record JAVGWX010000230.1, on the reverse strand, counting down.
GGTATCAGTCTAGACTTACACAGGGCACCAGTCTAGACTTACACACTCCACCAGTCTAGACTTACACAGGGCATCAGTCTAGACTTATACAGGGCATCAGTCTAGACTTACACAGGGCACCAGTCTAGACTTACACAGGGCACCAGTCTAGACTTACATAGGGCACCAGTCTAGACTTACTTACACACTCCACCAGTCTAGACTTACACAGGGCACTAGTCTAGACTTACACAGGGCACCAGTCTAGCATTACACAGGGCACCAGTCTAGACTTACATAGGGCACCAGTCTAGACTTACACACTCCACCAGTCTAGACTTACACACTCCACCAGTCTAGACTTACACACTCCACCAGTCTAGACTTACACAGGGCATCAGTCTAGACTTATACAGGGCATCAGTCTAGACTTACACAGGGCACCAGTCTAGACTTACACAGGGCACCAGTCTAGACTTACATAGGGCACCAGTCTAGACTTACTTACACACTCCACCAGTCTAGACTTACACAGGGCACTAGTCTAGACTTACACAGGGCACCAGTCTAGCATTACACAGGGCACCAGTCTAGACTTACACAGGGCACCAGTCTAGACTTACATAGGGCACCAGTCTAGACTTACACAGGGCATCAGTCTAGACTTACACAGGGCACCAGTCTAGACTTACACACTCCACCAGTCTAGACTTACACACTCCACCAGTCTAGACTTACACACTCCACCAGTCTAGACTTACACACTCCACCAGTCTAGACTTACACACTCCACCAGTCTAGACTTACACACCCCACCAGTCTAGACTTACACACTCCACCAGTCTAGACTTACACACTCCACCAGTCTAGACTTACACACTCCACCAGTCTAGACTTACACACTCCACCAGTCTAGACTTACACACTCCACCATTCTGAACGGAGAATGCACTGGACACACCACATACCCGTTAAACTCTTTATAAGTAAATGCATGCTGTTCTGGCTTTTTCTTTGTGCTCCAAAATCATCTTTGATGTTTTGGTTAATCTTACAATTCAGATGTTACATTCTAAAACCAGCTACACATTCAAATATCTTTTATTATCTGCATATCAGATGGTTGTCTGCTTGCTAATGTTGGTTTCAGAAGGTTGTCTGGCTGCTAATGTTGGTTTCAGAAGGTTGTCTGCTTGCTAATGTTGGTTTCAGAAGGTTGTCTGGTTACTAATGTTGGTTTCAGAAGGTTGTCTGCTTGCTAATGTTGGTTTCAGAAGGTTGACTGCTTGCTAATGTTGGTTTCAGAAGGTTGTCTGCTTGCTAATGTTGGTTTCAGAAGGTTGTCTAGTTGCTAATGTTGGTTTCATAAGGTTGTATGGCTGCTAATGTTGGTTTCAGAAGGTTGTCTGCTTGCTAATGTTGGTTTCAGAAGGTTGTCTGCTTGCTAATGTTGGTTTCAGAAGGTTGTATGGCTGCTAATGTTGGTTTCAGAAGGTTGTCTGCTTGCTAATGTTGGTTTCAGAAGGTTGTCTGCTTGCTAATGTTGGTTTCAGAAGGTTGTATGGTTGCTAATGTTGGTTTCAGAAGGTTGTCTGCTTGCTAATGTTGGTTTCAGAAGGTTGTCTAGTTGCTAATGTTGGTTTCATAAGGTTGCATGGTTGCTAATGTTGGTTTCATAAGGTTGTCTGCTTGCTAATGTTGGTTTCAGAAGGTTGTCTGCTTGCTAATGTTGGTTTCAGAAGGTTGTCTGCTTGCTAATGTTGGTTTCAGAAGGTTGTATGGCTGCTAATGTTGGTTTCAGAAGGTTGTCTGCTTGCTAATGTTGGTTTCAGAAGGTTGTCTGCTTGCTAATGTTGGTTTCAGAAGGTTGTCTGCTTGCTAATGTTGGTTTCAGAAGGTTGTCTGCTTGCTAATGTTGGTTTCAGAAGGTTGTCTGCTTGCTAATGTTGGTTTCAGAAGGTTGTCTGCTTGCTAATGTTGGTTTCAGAAGGTTGTCTGCTTGCTAATGTTGGTTTCAGAAGGTTGTATGGTTGCTAATGTTGGTTTCAGAAGGTTGTCTGCTTGCTAATGTTGGTTTCAGAAGGTTGTCTGCTTGCTAATGTTGGTTTCAGAAGGTTGTCTGCTTGCTAATGTTGGTTTCAGAAGGTTGTATGGTTGCTAATGTTGGTTTCAGAAGGTTGACTGCTTGCTAATGTTGGTTTCAGAAGGTTGTATGGTTGCTAATTTTGGTTTCAGAAGCGGCGTGTGTACATGTGTTGTTTTTGTTTGTTTACTCCCCTCGTGTACACTATACTAATGATTGTGATCGCCAGAGTGAACCGTGATGGCGTGACCTTCCATCTTTCCAATTTTGGATGCTTTTAATGATGATCAAAACATTACAAATCTAATAAAGGAGTAAAATTGTAAGAGCTTGTAAGTTCGTGTTTTCTTGTAGTGAAACTTTCTGATGTTTGTGTTCTTTATGTTGAAAGTTGATTAGACTAGCTAGAGTTTGTGTGTGCGTACAAAGTGTTATTCCATTATTTGTGTGTGTGTACATGAATGAGTAACAGATCCCTGGGGAGCAGAGGTGTTGGGGGTGGAGACATTTTCAGAGAGCCAAAATTGATTGAGAAAGTATTTGGATATCTCAACTGAGACATGGTCAGGTCAATCTAAGGTCACAACACAAGGTGTGTCCATTGTCAGCGCTAGGTTTGGAGTAGTAACACAGAAAGAGGCAGATAAATGTTTAATTTGAGCTGGAGACAATTGCCAACAAGGGATTGGGGGTTTAGGACAACCCATGTCCTGTATTAACTGGCCCTTTGCAGATTGACAGGAACCAGGATAATAGGTTTAGTGGGAGGAATTTATCAGATTGACAGGAACCAGGATCTAGGGTAATAGGTTTAGTGGGAGGAATTTATCAGATTGACAGGTTGCAGGTCAGTGATTTGTGTGACTCACAGCCAGGAAGAAACAGTGGCCACTGCCATTTTGTTTGATGTGGAACCAAAAATCCAATAAAACTGAGAGGCAAAACAAAGGCGGCAGAGCTGGAGGGAGGTTAACCACTGAGTTCCATGGGCATTGCACTATTGTAGAGGGGAAGGGAAGTCAACCCAAGCGACACAAACGACAAATCTGTTCATTTTGAGTGACAGGTTAAGAGCGAGGAGTGCACAGTAAAGATAATGAAAATCCCGAAGAGAGTTTAAGGGAAAGGCAGTTCTAGGTCTCTCAGGTTCTGTACTTACACTTACTGAGATCGACAACATACTGAGGTGATAATTTCAGTGGCAGTGGGGATACCACAGACATCAGTTCTTGATGATCTGTGGGGGTCGAGAAGATAACTGATTGTATGCACGACTCAGTTTGGGACAAAAGCTTCTGTAGTCTTCACAGACATTAGTTCTTGATGATCTGCTGAGAGCAAGAGATAACTGATCATTTGAACGATTCAGGTCAGGCATGTTGTAGTTAGCTTAAACGGAATGATAGTTGTAGCCTGAATCCTCAGGGATCACCTCCACCAGCTTAGTAAGAAGCCATTATTGCACAGCATAGGGCTGATGACCGGCAGATGTCAACATCACCGCCAGCTGCTGAAGGACACCACATAACCACAATATAGATAGTTAGTTAATCAGTGTAGAACAGGATTTATATAGATTTAATCTAAGGTGAAAATTATGTACAATGAGTATAGGATAAAGACAGACTGGGTTTTTAGGTTCAGAGTCCCACCAAGCTCATGCGTACAACCTCTGAATTAGAAAGGTTTAGTTTAGTTTAGTTTTAACCATGTTATAAATGACTAGTCTCGTAATAAATGAATTACCTTATTTTATTTTTCACATAAGTTTCAGATATGCTATGATAGAGATTCCATTATTAGTGTCTGTGTACAATAATATGTTAGCAAGAAAATTCTGTTATTAGTGTCTGTGTATTATTAGTGTCTGTGTATTATTAGTTTTAAAGACGGTCTGAAGGACTCACTGAAAAGTTGCCAGATAGACATCGACACCTGGGAATGTCTTGCGCAAAACAGATCTGACTGGAGAAGGGCAGTCAAATCAGGTGTAGCTACCGGCGAAGACGACCGTGTTGTGAAAGACCAGAGCAGACGCGAGACCCGGAAATCCCGAGCAGCGGGAACACCATCACCTTCTACAAACTTCGTGTGCCCGATATGTAGCAGATGTTTTCGTGCTCGTATTGGCCTGTTCAGCCACATGCACACCCACACCCAACAGGGAAATCTGTGACAAGGATGATGTCGGCGGTCCTCATCGACAACGATGGACAGCTTTTATTATTATTAGTGTCTGTGTATTATTAGTGTCTGTGTATGTATTATTAGTGTCTGTGTATTATTAGTGTCTGTGTATTATTAGTGTCTGTGTATTATTGGTCTGTGTATTATTAGTGTCTGTGTATTATTAGTGTCTGTGTATTATTAGTGTCTGTGTATTATTAGTGTATGTGTATTATTAGTGTCTGTGTATTATTGGTCTGTGTATTATTAGTGTCTGTGTATTATTAGTGTCTGTGTATTATTAGTGTCTGTGAATGTATTATTAGAGTCTATGTATTATTAGTGTCTGTGTATGTATTATTAGTGTCTGTGTATGTATTATTAGTGTCTGTGTATTATTAGTGTCTGTGTATGTATTATTAGTATCCGTGTATTATTAGTGTCTGTGTATTATTAGTGTCTGTGTATTATTAGTGTCTGTGTATGTATTATTAGTATCCGTGTATTATTAGTGTCCGTGTATTATTAGTGTCTGTGTATTATTAGTGTCTGTGTATTATTAGTGTCTATGTATGTATTATTAGTGTCCGTGTATTATTAGTGTCTGTGTACAATAATATGATAGACAACAGATTTAAATATCAGTTTACATAAAACAATACAATTTCTGGTTACTGATATGACTTCATGGCTGAAATGGTTTCATGGCTTATATGACTTCATGGCTGAAATGGTTTCATGGCTGACATGGATGTCATTGTTTACAGCAGATGTGGTGTCATCTTCTTCTTCCTGTGCCCATCAACTCTGTTGGGATGTCAAGTCTTTGCAACACTTAACGTAACGTTTTATTTTAGAAGACTGCAGAGTCTGTATACAACCAGTTTCATTTTCAGTTACTTTATCTTGCTCTAAAAGCTATGCGTATTCAATCTATTCTTAAATGCAGTAATTGTCCTTGCTGCCACTACTTCCTGTGGCAATGCATTCCAAGCATTCACCACTCTTGTTTAAAAAATATTTTCATGCCATCAATGCGTCATGCCATCAATGCATCATGTCATCAATGCACTATGCCATCAATGCGTCATGCCATCAATGTGTCATGCCATCAATGCGTCATGCCATCAATGCGTCATGCCATCAATGCATCATGTCATCAATGCACTATGCCATCAATGCGTCATGCCATCAATGTGTCATGCCATCAATGCGTCATGCCATCAATGCGTCATGTCATCAATGCGTCATGCCATCAATGCGTCATGTCATCAATGCGCCATGTCATCAATGCGCCTTCCGACAGTTGTACGTGACACATCTACTTGACCAAACTCCTTACATTTACCAGGGCAACGTACTTAAACAGCGTCAGTGAAATACTTGATATTCTCCATCCATTCGGAAAATGGTTTCCAACTGTTGGCCGTGTTTGTCGACTAATGCGATAGCTCAGACAAACATCATTCTCTGAACATTTATTGTTGCATTGACAAACAGTCTTTTGAGCTTGCAAAGATTTCGCTAAATTATCAATTGATTTCCATCTTCCTTGTCCCTCTAGTGTACTGTAGCTTTCATGTGTGAATTGGGGAGGAAGATTTTCTGGTCAGGAAAAATATACTGATCAGACATGTTAGTATGTGTCAGGCAAAACAAACTGGCCAAGACCCTCACCTCGGCTTCCTAGTAGCCCTCCCTGGATACGGGCTGTTTTTAAGGCAGCCTGGCTAACGAGGGAAGGGATCGACGTGATCCCCGTAGTAGTGAGCGACACGTAGATGGCACCAAGAATAGCACAACCACCTGGAGGGAGGCTCCCGGTCCACCTTCATCAGCACGCTCGGGATGTGAGGAAAGCTACTGCAACCCGCCACTTAACGTCCTTTTCAGGGAGCACAAAAGAGTAACCTACTACTCATTGTAGGCATTCGCAAACAACAAAACCAACAACAACAACCCCAACAACATGTGTGGGTTGGAAATGGCGTCTCATTCTTCCAGAACATAAACAGTTTCATGACGAAATAAACCCACGTGGTTCTATCGATATAGAATGTAGCAGCAAATCCGATGACCGACCATCTTTCATGAAGAGCATGCGAGTCTGTATTCAATTTCTGAATTTTGTTTGACACAACCGGTGTAGCCATTGTGTAAGTTACTTGTCAGATCTGGTCACCAGCTTTCAACCCCTTGCTTATTAAAATGTTCCTACCGTACACCCCCACATGCGGAACCCTTCTCTGTACACATACAAACACCAAAGACGAAGTTGCACCATTAAACACCAAAGACGCAGTTGCACCATTAAACACCAAAGACGAAGTTGCACCATTAAACACCAAAACCCAACCATCGTCGCCTCAGTTTGCCATTATCAAAGACTTCTATTTGACACTGACCTGGCATGTCTGAGTTGGTTCCGAACCGTGTACAACTTGCACGATCAGAGATCTGACGACCATTTGTTTGCCATTATCAAAGACTTCTATTTGACACTGACCTGGCATGTCTGAGTTGGTTCCGAACCGTGTACAACTTGCACGATCAGAGATCTGACGACCATTTGTTTGCCATTATCAAAGACTTCTATTTGACACTGACCTGGCATGTCTGAGTTGGTTCCGAACCGTGTGCAACTTGCACGATCAGAGATCTGACGACCATTTCTCTTATGTTTAGCAAGGGAGAGAACTGGCACCCGACCTCACATAGCCTGAGGCGAAGTACATGATGAGTTATCTTCATCCCGACGCCATTTGTTGCCATGGGACTGACCTTTGCTTTTAGCAACTCAGTGGTTACTATTATATAGTGATTTTTCTGAATTGTTTGTGCTATATCTGTGTGCGCATGTATGCTATTTTTTAATGATTTGATTCAAGCTCAATCTCAGAGGCTGGACTGCGCAGTCATTTTCAATCAACCAGTCAAAATCGTTTAATGGGCCGATTATAGCCCGCGGTCCATAGGTTGTCGCCCAACCGTTGTCTACACCGGACATTGGCAATATTGATAAGTTGAGCTGCATACTTCGTTGTGTTTTACGGAGTGACCCAATTAAAAGATGTGTGCAGTCCATTAAAACTAGCTACAGTGATGCAGTCTGCTCAAAGTATTTGTGTCCGTTTGGGAAAATAACGGCGAAGATGTAGTCGATAGAGGACAGAGGCAGACAGTCAAATTATGATTTGTCAAATATGAAAAGGTTTACAAACCAGAATTCCTGAAAAAATGCCCTAGATGAATACATGCCATGCTTTGTGCAATAATATTTGGTGAGTAATTTTGTTATAGATAATATCTCTGCAGCTGGTGAATTCGTTAAATTATAGTGCGTTTCACAATGTTTGCAGCGTTTTAAAATTGAATATCTCGGCTTCCATATGAAAAAAATATTTCAAATTTTGCGTATAACCTGCAGATCACCATGTCCCAATGGTGAATATTTTTTTCTTGCCCACAAACATATGGTATACAATTTTCTTTATTTAGGGTATACAAAAAGCAGCCCTCCTAATGAAACCATTCCTTTGAAATGATTATCCCTTAATAACTGAGTATTTTTGGAAATAACATTTTCCACGTGTTTCAAGAAATCTTTCAAACTTCAACTCAAAGCTCACTCACAGCCAACTGTAGTAAGCCACGAATCACTGATTTTTAACAATTCTAGTGAGCCTTCCTGTGTGTCAATGTGTCAAAACAAATTGTGTCATATGCGTAGCTTAACTAATTGTTAACGTTCGCGACTAGAATGAGTCTTAAAGTCATGTTTTATACACTCCATACCATTGCATTGAAGATGTATCGATATTTTTGTAGAGAAGCTAAGCGTTATAAACTTTATCTGAATATCTCAAACCATGAAAAGAGAACTATTCACACTTTGGGTTTAAGTCAGCCGTCATTTGGTCGATTGTTCCAAGACTATGGAAGTTCGAGTTCCGTCAAGACAAATGTGCAAAGAAGAAAGAAAAGGGTAGATAGATTTGACATCGGTTGTGGAGTCTGAGACCACACAATGACATTGATGTATCGAGATCTCGGTTGTGGAGTCTGAGACCACACAATGACATTGATGTACCGAGATCTGTGGAGTCTGAGACCACACAATGACATTGATGTATCGAGATCTGTGGAGTCTGAGACCACACAATGACATTGATGTATCGAGATCTGTGGAGTCTGAGACCCCACAATGACATTGATGTACCGAGATCTGGGTTGTGGAGTCTGAGACCACACAATGACATTGATGTATCGAGATCTCGATTGTGGAGTCTGAGACCACACAATGACATTGATGTATCGAGATCTCGATTGTGGAGTCTGAGACCACACAATGACATTGATGTATCGAGATCTCGATTGTGGAGTCTGAGACCACACAATGACATTGATGTACCGAGATCTGTGGAGTCTGAGACCACACAATGACATTGATGTATCGAGATCTGTGGAGTCTGAGACCACACAATGACATTGATGTATCGAGATCTGTGGAGTCTGAGACCACACAATGACATTGATGTATCGAGATCTCGGTTGGGGAGTCTGAGACCACACAATGACATTGATGTATCGAGATCTCGGTTGTGGAGTCTGAGACCACACAATGACATTGGTGTATCGAGATCTCGGTTGGGGAGTCTGAGACCACACAATGACATTGATGTATCGAGATCTCGGTTGTGGAGTCTGAGACCACACAATGACATTGATGTATCGAGATCTCGGTTGTGGAGTCTGAGACCACACAATGACATTGATGTATCGAGATCTCGGTTGTGGAGTCTGAGACCACACAATGACATTGATGTATCGAGATCTCGGTTGTGGAGTCTGAGACCACACAATGACATTGATGTATCGAGATCTCGGTTGTGGAGTCTGAGACCACACAATGACATTGATGTATCGAGATCTCGGTTGTGGAGTCTGAGACCACACAATGACATTGATGTATCGAGATCTCGGTTGTGGAGTCTGAGACCACAAATGACATTGATGTATCGAGATCTCGGTTGTGGAGTCTGAGACCACACAATGACATTGATGTATCGAGATCTCGGTTGTGGAGTCTGAGACCACACAATGACATTGATGTATCGAGATCTCGGTTGTGGAGTCTGAGACCACACAATGACATTGATGTATCGAGATCTCGGTTGTGGAGTCTGAGACCACACAATGACATTGATGTATCGAGATCTCGGTTGTGGAGTCTGAGACCACACAATGACATTGATGTATCGAGATCTCGGTTGTGGAGTCTGAGACCACACAATGACATTGATGTATCGAGATCTCGGTTGTGGAGTCTGAGACCACACAATGACATTGATGTATCGAGATCTCGGTTGTGGAGTCTGAGACCACACAATGACATTGATGTATCGAGATCTCGGTTGTGGAGTCTGAGACCACACAATGACATTGATGTATCGAGATCTCGGTTGTGGAGTCTGAGACCACACAATGACATTGATGTATCGAGATCTCGGTTGTGGAGTCTGAGACCACACAATGACATTGATGTATCGAGATCTCGGTTGTGGAGTCTGAGACCACACAATGACATTGATGTATCGAGATCTCGGTTGTGGAGTCTGAGACCACACAATGACATTGATGTATCGAGATCTCGGTTGTGGAGTCTGAGACCACACAATGACATTGATGTATCGAGATCTGTGGAGTCTGAGACCACACAATGACATTGATGTATCGAGATCTCGGTTGTGGAGTCTGAGACCACACAATGACATTGATGTATCGAGATCTGTGGAGTCTGAGACCACACAATGACATTGATGTACCGAGATCTGTGGAGTCTGAGACCACACAATGACCTTGATGTACCGAGATCTGTGGAGTCTGAGACCACACAATGACATTGATGTACCGAGATATGTGGAGTCTGAGACCACACAATGACATTGATGTACCGAGATCTGTGTAGTCTGAGACCACACAATCACCTTGATGTACCGAGATCTGGGTTGTGGAGAACTGTTAGGGTAATAGGCTTGACCTTCAGAAAGTTTGCTGGCAGGAGAAACGTCTTCTGTGAGAAGCCGCATCTAGTATTCACGAGAAGCCTCTAGTATCCACGAGAAGCCGCATCTAGTATTCACGAGAAGCCTCTAGTATCCATGAGAAGCCGCATCTTGTATTCACGAGAAGCAAGTATTTACGTGAAGTACGCGAAATGCGTGAACAATGTTTTGATATTGTGTATGGGGATTAAACTTGAAAAAATGCTGACCACTCAAGTGAAAAGGAATGGCAGTCAACGGATGAAACGATTACAATATTACAACCAAGTGACAAAGGACAGCTCTGTATAATAGCACATGCAGGCAGCAGACATAATGGGCTGGTAAAGAATGCAGAACTTGTATTTCCTTCAAATTATACGGACAATCGGTACTATCATACCGAGATGAATGATAACACATTTAGAGAGTGGATTGAAAAAAAACTATGTCCCGTCTTTGTATAGACCGTCCTGTCTGATAATGGACAATGCACCATACCACAACGCAGTGACACAAGAAGACAAAATCCCGACATCATCTAGTACAAAAGACCCAATAAAGATGTGGCTCACAAAAGACCACAAACCTTTTAACGAAACGTTTCTAAAACCTGAATTGCTTTCCCTTATCAAGCAAACACGAAAGGAAAAGAAATATCCCATAGACAAGTTGATCCAAGAGCATGTTCATATTCTCACTTAAACCCAATTGAATTCGTTTGGGCGAAAGTTAAAGGACAAGCAGCAGCTGAGAATAGAACGTCCAAACTATGCGATATGAAAGAACTAACATATGCCGCCCTATCAAACTATACGATATAAAAGAACTAACATATGCCGCCCTATCAAACTATACGATATAAAAGAACTAACATATGCCGCCCTATCAAACTATACGATATAAAAGAACTAACATATGCCGCCCTATGAAACTATACGATATAAAAGAACTAACATATGCCGTCCTATCAAACTATACGATATAAAAGAACTAACATATGCCGCCCTATCAAACTATACGATATAAAAGAACAAACATATGCCGTCCTATCAAACTATACGATATAAAAGAACTAACATATGCCGTCCTATCAAACTATACGATATAAAAGAACTAACATATGCCGCCCTATGAAACTATACGATATAAAAGAACTAACATATGCCGCCCTATGAAACTATACGATATAAAAGAACTAACATATGCCGCCCTATCAAACTATACGATATAAAAGAACAAACATATGCCGTCCTATCAAACTATACGATATAAAAGAACTAACATATGCCGTCCTATCAAACTATACGATATAAAAGAACTAACATATGCCGCCCTATCAAACTATACGATATAAAAGAACTAACATATGCCGCCCTATGAAACTATACGATATAAAAGAACTAACATTATCAAACTATACGATATTAAAGAACTAACATATGCCGCCCTATCAAACTATACGATATAAAAGAACTAACAAATGCCGCCCTCTCAAATATAGACAAACATTATTGGGCTAAATGTGAAGACCACGTCTGAAAAGAGGAAAAAGGCTATTGGAAAAAAGATGGACTGTTGTTCGTTCAATCGAGAGCAGTCGTCAATTTGTTATAATCGCCTGACTTTGATCATGTGAGAAACATGTAAGTTAATTTCTCACATGTAAGTTAATTTGTTTTCCGAGAAATAGAAGTTTCCATCACCTTGGCAAAGCGGTCCTTTTCAGGGCCACCTCAATCAGATAGATGATGGATATGAAAACTGAATTATAACCATCTATTTGTTTGCTCTAACATCTATTTATAAAACTGGACCAATCGATCTGAAGTATATACCTTCTATGTTCTGTATATCATGTGCTTGTACATCTTCACACATTCTTTCTACGAAATGCGCAGTTACTTCTTGCAGTACCTACATGACATGAACTGCAGTACAAAGGACATTATGTGTTACCTAATGTACACAATCTCATTCGAATTGGAGAGACGCCTATGCCTAAGGACAGACTATTTTTAAAATTACGATAAATTATTTTCCGCAGGGAAAATATAAATCCTTTGCTAACAAAGATCAAAGGAACTAGCCGCTTTCAGAAAACGGCACTACCCGACCAAATGTAAATTATAAAGTCGTTGGGACATTGGAAATTGAAGACCATGTACACAAATTCACGTTTATCGGTGCAAGGGTTATTTAGATATTAGACGGCAATTGACGGTAACCATTGCGAAATGGACTTTAGTCTGACACATCTAGTGCCTGGTTAGTGCATGAACGAACATGTGGACGGTTGACCTTGAAGTTCAAGGTGGTTTACGTGTTGTACAGCGACAGCGTCATACACGCTGGATTACTCCGTGATACAACATATCTGATAACACAGGTGAGAACACTTGTCTGATAACACAGGTGAGAACACTTGTCTGATAACACAGGTGAGAAGATTTGTCTGATAACATAGATAACACTTGTCTGATAACACAGGTGATAACACTTGTCTGATAACACAGGTGATAACACTTGTCTGATAACACAGGTGAGAACACTTGTCTGATAACACAGGTGATAACACTTGTCTGATAACACAGGTGAGAACACTTGTCTGATAGCACAGGTGATAACACTTGTCCGATAGCACAGGTGAGAACACGTGTCTGATAACACAGGTGAGAACATTTGTCTACTTATGTCGATGTTACAAAGGTCTGACTACCTCTGAAAGAGCACATAACATAGTGGACACATTTGCTGAAGATCCTGAGCAGAGAACGAAGTTGCTGAAGTCATTATAAAATCACATTTCCAAATTTAGGGAGAGGTTGAAGAACAAGGAGAGAATACTTTTCAGATGGCCGGAATGGGATCAAGATGCTGAGCAGCGCATAAGCTGCAGTGGTCAGCGACCCATAGCTAACTGTATCAGGGCCAGCGAACCAAAGCTGCCAAGACCCTTCTACACCTTCACGAGATGATCCTGGATAACAGGCTGCAGTAGGGCAGACTGGCTAAGGAGAAGGGATCGAAGAGGGAATGCTAACCCGGTACTAAGAAAATGCTTGCTGAAGTCGGATGTGTTGGACCGAAAAGTGCAAATATCGCAACCAAGCTATAAAACTACGACACAACGCATTCCATTCTCTGGACTACATTCTACTACTTAAGCCCTTTCAGGGTTTAGTAGTGGGAGATTGAGAACGAACGACGAAGAAGAAGAATGACCATCGGAGAAAGATACAGAAACGTGTGCAACTTCTTATGGAGGACAGACCTATAGAATCCGGGTATTTTTGAATCAAGAATGATTTTACAATAACATTTTATTTGTCCATCATTGTCAAACTGCCAACTGACGTTGAAATGGGATTTGAAGCTTATACTGAAGTGTTGACAGAGTTTAGATTCTTCGCCACATCTGTTTCCATTGATAACGACGAGGTTCAGGGTGCACCTGAGCGTCCTGTGTCTATGAATAAAAGTCATCTTGCCGGCAGTTTTGCCAATGAAAATATTCATTTTTTTTAAATTGTACGAAAAATCGATTAGATTTTAAAATATGTAAATGGAATCAGTAAGTCTTCAATTGCTCTTCCCATGTTTGACCTTTGACCCAATTGCTCTTCCCATGTTTGACCTTTGACACAATTGATCGTCATATGTTTTACTTTTCACCCATTTGCCTTCAAGAAATGTTTCCACATGTATTCGTCTTTGCGTTTATTTGGTTCAACTTGTCAAAATAGTAGTCACTGACAACCAACCTGTCTACAGAACAGTAATTGGCAAACCAACCTGTCCAGAGAACAGTCATCGACAACCAACCTGTCTAGAAAACAGCCATCGACAACCAACCTGTCCAGAGAACAGTCATCGACAACCAACCTGTCCAGAGAACAGTCATCGACAACCAACCTATGTGTGTAGATATCAGTGCACGTGTATCACTTATCCCTCCATCATTTACTTGCACACTAACACAGAAAATCAGGGGTCGCTGTAGTCGAGAGGTTAAGGCACTCGCCTCTAACAGTCATGAACGGAAACGGTGGGCGATCGAATCCCGCAAGTTTGAAGCGACCACTGGTCTCACGGGAGGTAAGACCAGAGTGCCTACATCCCGAGCTACCTCCAGTCGTCTCGACCAATAGTCTTGCCACTGATCCAAGGTAACTCGAGATAAGAGTGAGATTGATGACCAGCGTATATCCTCCCTCACTATAACCCAAATACAGCGGCCATCACATTATTGAGACAAAACTGTCTGGTGTTGTGGCCGTCATCGCCTCGTGATGGGCAATAATACTTTTTAACACAATCACTCACTCCCTCACACAATCACTCACTCTCTTACTCACGCAATCACCCCCCGCCCTAACTAACTCAATCACTACCCCCTCACCCACTCAATCACTCTCCACCTCACCCACTCACCCAAACGCTCTCCCCTTCACCCACGCAATCACTCCCCCCTAACTAACTCAATCACAACTTCTTCACCCACTCAATCACTCCCCTTTCAACCACTTAATCACTCCCTCCCTCACCCACTCAATCACTAACTCCCTTACCAAATCAATGACTGCCTTTCCCACTCACTCAATCACTCCCCATCACCCACTCAATCACCCCACCCTCACCTACTCAATCACTTCCTCCCTCACCTACTCAATCACCCCTCCATCACCCACTCAATCACTTCCTCCCTCACCTACTCAATCACCCCTCCATCACCCACTCAATCACTTCCTCCATCGCCCACTCAATCACTTCCTCCCTCACCCACTCAATCACTTCCTCCATCACCCACTCAATCACTTCATCCATCACTCACTAAATCACTTCCTCCATCACCCACTCAATCACTTCCTCCATCACCCACTCAATCACTTCCTCCCTCACCCACTCAATCACTTGCTCCATCACCCACTCAATCACTTCCTCCCTCACCCACTCAATCACTTCCTCCCTCACCCACTCAATCACTTCCTCCATCACCCACTCAATCACTTCCTCCATCACCCACTCAATCACTTCTCCATCACCCACTCAATCACTTCCCCTCACCCACTCAATTACCTTTCCATCACCCACTCAATCACTTCCTCCATCACCCACTCAATCACTTCCTCCATCACCCACTCAATCACTTCTTCCATCACCCACTCAATCACTTCCTCCCTTACCCACTCAATCACTTCCTCCATCACCCACTCAATCACTTCCTCCATCACCCACTCAATCACTTCCTCCATCACCCATTCAATCACTTACTCCATCACCCACTCAATCACTTCCTCCCTCACCCACTCAATCACTTCCTCCTTCACTCACTCAATCACTCCCCCATCACCCACTCTCTCACTCATTCAATCACTCCTCCCTAACTCACTCAATCACTCCCCCCTCACACACTCAATCACTCCCCCCTCACCAACTTAATCACCCCTCCCTCACCCACTCAATCACTACTTCCCTCACTCATTCAATCACTCCTCCCTAACTCACTCAATCACTCCCCCCTCACACACTCAATCACTCCCCCTCACCCACCCAATCAATCCCCCTCACCCACTCAATCACTACCTCCCTCACTCATTCAATCACTCTCCCATCACCCACTCTCTCTCTTACTCACTCACTCCTCCCTCACTCACTCAGTCACTCCTGCCTTACCCACTCAATCACCCCTCCTTCACCCACTCAATCACATGCCTCTCCTCACCCACTCAATCAGTCACTCACTCACTCAATCACACTGCCATCACCCACTCCTCACTCACTCCATCACTCACTCACTCCATCACTCACTCAATCACTCCACCCACCCACTCAATCACTCCCCTCTCACCCACTAAATCACTCCACTCACCCACTCAATCACTCCATTCCTCACCCACTAAATCACTCCACCCACCCACTCAATCACTCCCCTCTCACCCACTAAATCACTCCACCCACCCACTCAATCACTCCACCCACCCACTCAATCACTCCTCCCTCACCCACTCAATAACTCCACCCACCCACTCAATCACTCCATTCCTCACCCACTCAATCACTCCCCCTCACCCACTCAATCACTCCCCTCACTCACTCAATCACTCCCCCTCACCCACTCAATCATCCCCCTCACCCACTAAATCACTCCCCCCTCACCCACTCAATCACTCCATTCCTCACCCACTCAATCACTCCATTCCTCACCCACTCAATCACTCCACTCACCCACTCAATCACTCCCCCTCACCCACTAAATCACTCCCCCCTCACCCACTCAATCACTCCACTCACCCACTCAATCACTCCATTCCTCACTCACTCAATCACTCCCCCTCACCCACTCAATCACTCCCTCTCACCCACTCAATCATTCCCCACTCACCCACTCAATCACTCCCCCTCACCCACTCAATCACTCCACTCACCCACTCAATCACTCCAATCACCCACTCAATCACTCCATTCCTCACTCACTCAATCACTCCCCCTCACCCACTCAATCACTCCCCCTCACCCACTCAATCACTCCCCCCTCAATCACTCCCCCTCACCCACTCAATCACTCCAATCACCCACTAAATCACTCCCCCCTCACCCACTCAATCACTCCACTCACCCACTCAATCACTCCATTCCTCACCCACTCAATCACTCCATTCCTCACTCACTCAATCACTCCCTCGCCCACTAAATCACTCTATTCCTCACCAACTCAATCACTCTTCACTCGCTTACTCTCTCACCCACTCACACTATATGCACATTGTACGTGTACTGTGTTGGTTGTTACCTTGATTCCCCGTGCCTTTATCCCACTAGTCGTTTCTATCTAATCTTGGCATCCTCAGGTCGTCAGTCTGAGTCAGACAAGAACAGACTTATTTCAGCCTCTCTCCAGGTCAAAGTCTTAGACAGACAAGAATAGATCAGCAAGACTTATTTCAATCTCTCCCCAGGTCGTCAAAGTCTGAGACAGACAAGAATAGATCAGCCAGACTTATTTCAACCTTTTTCCAAGTCACGAAAGTCTTAGACAGACAAGAATAGATCAGCCAGACTTATTTCAACCTTTCCCCCGGTTGTCAAAGTCTGTCAGACAAGAATAGATCAGCCAGACTTATTTCAACCTTTGCCCAGGTTGTCAAAGTCTGTCAGACAAGAATAGATCAGCCAGACTTATTTCAACCTTTCCCCAGGTCGTCAAAGTCTGAGACAGACAAGAATAGATCGGTCACTTACCTCTCCCGAACAACACTCCCTCCAGACATGATAGCTTTTACTCAGGCAACAACAGTTCTGACCTTTTCTTTCCCCCCACCCCCTCCCTATTGTGAAACAGGCATACAAACCGACATACAAACCGGCAGACAGACATGCAAACCGACAGACATACATACAAACCGACAGACGTAATAACCACCAGAAAGACGTACAAACCGATAGACAGACATACAAACCGACAGAAAGACATACAAACCGACAGACAGACATACAAACCAGCAGACAGACATACAAACCGACCGACAAACATACAAACAGACAGACATACAAACCAACAGACAGACATACAAACAGACATACATACAAACCGACAGACAGACATACAAACCGACAGACAGACTAGAGGCCAATTTGTTGAAAGAGCACACAAACAAGAGGACGTAATGTCTTGTCAGTATGTTGTCTGTCCCAAGTTATCGTTCTTGCCCTGCACATTTCCCCATATAATTCACCACCGAAGTATTTGATTTGATTTATCTGTCTTGTACTTGCAGCCTTTTTATCTCAGGCCATCTTGTTTCCATGTACTTGTGTGTTTTATAAGAGAGCTCTCCTCCCCATCAACATGGCTCCATAAACTGCTTCTTCCTAAATAAATAATTGTCTCCACTTGGAGATTGCCATTTTGTGCTCAAAATATTATCTCTTTAAGTCTCTCTCTCTTCCTCTCTATGTCTATCTCTCCCTCACCCTCTCTCTCTCTATGTCTGTAACCCTCTCCCTGTCTCTCTCTCTCTCTCTCTCTCTCTCTCTCTTAATATATATATATATGTATATATTTGCATGTGTATGTATGTGTCTGTCCGTCTGTCTTTCTGTTTAATCTGTATAACATATCCTAATCTAATTGAATCTTGTCTAGTTCTGCCTCGCGTCGTCCTCTCCATAGACGTCTTGTCTTATCTTGGACCGTCTGACTCAATTTCCCAATCAACAGTCAACTTCCGAAACTGTCAATAACCGTACTTCAAACAATTTGGTTCGCTTTGTTATGATTAGCTGACGTCAGGGCCAGACCAAGCGTGGGTCAGTGGTCAATCGCTCTACAAGTGATAGACATGTCATCGTGACCTGGATGACACGGTCCTAAAAGGTAAAGTGATAGGATAAAGTCGGTGTTTGTGGCATGGTGAGAACATGCTAAGTGATAGGATAAAGTCGGTGTTTGTGGCATGGTGAGAACATGCTAAGTGCTAGGATAAAGTCGATGTTTTTGGCATGGTGAGAACATGCAAAAAGGTAAGGATAAAGTCGGTGTTTGTGGCATGGTGAGAACATGCAAAGTGATAGGATAAAGTCGATGTTTTTGGCATGGTGAGAACATGCAATGTGATAGGATAAAGTCGATGTTTTTGGCATGGTGAGAACATGCAAAAAGGTAAGGATAAAGTCGGTGTTTGTGGCATGGTGAGAACATGCAAAGTGATAGGATAAAGTCGATGTTTTTGGCATGGTGAGAACATGCAAAAAGGTAAGGATAAAGTCGATGTTTGTGGCATGGTGAGAACATGCAAAGTGATAGGATTTAACATCACAATGTAAAGTGAGAGGACCCAGGTGCAGCAGGTGTACACGTCTATGTCTATCCTGGTCCAGGTACTGACGCTTGAAAACTATAGTCTTTGTTAGTAACAGCGCACTCACTCACTCACTCACTTGCTAACTCACTCACTCACATATTCACCCCCCCCCCCCCACATCCACTGATTCCCTCCCGTCTTCACTCAGTTACTCAAGCGTTAAACCCTCCCACTCAGTTCTATAAACACGTTCATGTTCTGTGCTCTCACTCCTAGTACATACTTTCATGTTCTGTGCTCTCACTCCTAGTACATACTTTCATGTTCTGTGCTCTCACTCCTAGTACATACTTTCATGGTCTGTGCTTCTACTCCTAGTACATACTTTCATGGTCTGTGCTTCTACTCCTAGTACATACTTTCATGTTCTGTGCTCTCACTCCTAGTACATACTTTCATGTTCTGTGCTCTCACTCCTAGTACATACTTTCATGGTCTGTGCTCCTACTCCTAGTACATACTTTCATGTTCTGTGCTCTCACTCCTAGTACACATGTACATGGTCTGTGCTCCCACACATAGTACACACTTTCATGGTCTGTGCTCTCACTCCTAGTACACATGTACAGGGTCTGTGCTCTGTAAGAGTTACACTATAGTTTATTCACTGTAGTTGTAGGCGAGCTAGCGACATCAGATGATGATTGACTTACTGTAAACATGCTTAAAGTAATAAGGAAAATGAGACTGAAAACAGCAATTCTACAAAGGTCAACATTGCGTTCATAAAGGAAGCCGAAGAAGTATTTCAATGAAATAACAAGAGCAAGCCATCTTGACAGTCCGACTGCCACAATAACATAGCGCAGGCTACAAGAGCAAGCCATCTTGACAGTCCGACTGCCACAATAACATAGCGCCGGCTACAAGAGCAAGCCATGTTGACAGTCAGACTGCTACAATAACATAGCGCAGGCTACAATGTTTTTAAATACATTGTCATAAAACATATATATATATATATAGAAAGACATTTGTCTCAGTTTTAATAAAGTTCATCTGAGATAAAAGAGAAATCTGTTTTCCGTGTTGATCTGAGCACAAAACGCAGTAGTCAATTGTTTGATTTCATTAACTGACCATGAGCCACGAGTAGAGAAGTTCACCATTTCTTCAACCATGGGGTTTAGAAGTGTTTGTTTGTTTTTTGATAAGTTAACGGGTGCATTTGTTGAGTATGGTTTGTGTAATTTTAAACGCAGTGAAAAGTCTATGCAGTTTAATTTTAGCCAAAACTGTATGTACGTTAATATTAGCCAACAGTTTCTGCACTTTGATTTTAGCCAGAAGTGTCTGCACTTTGATCTTTACGTCTGCACTTTGATCTTAGCCAACATTTTCTGCACTTTTATCTTAGCTAAACGTTTTTGCACTTTGATCTTAGGCGATAAAGCGGAGAACAAGCGCATACAGTTCCAAAACCAGATAAAGGAACTGACAAACAGAATTGTTCTGCTAGAAACGCATTAAAGAGACAGTAGAGACAAGTTGGAACAACTCGAGAGACAATCGGAAATCAGAACAACAGATCCGACAACGAGGAGCGAGAGACGAAGGGAAGGAAGAAATGGAGGTATACATTCTATAAACACGACCTGGAGGCGAGAAAGGCGGCCATATAGTGGAGAAGTTTATACACGGTCCAGACCTCCGCATTCCATTCTGAGCACGGGCGAGAATGGAAGAGATCTCAGAGCTGGGGCGAGAATGGAAGAGATCTCAGAGCTAGGGCGAGAATGGAAGAGATCTCAGAGCTGGGGCGAGAATGTAAGAGATCTCAAAGCTGGGGCGAGAATGTAAGAGATCTCAAAGCTGGGGAAAGACCAGATCAAACGATGACGTCTCACAACGGTCATTCCCCAACAATTTTTAGTGACAAAAAGGGGAGGGATTTAGCACATGTAAACTGCTCGGAGTTGAATTTCCCTAAACAAACTGTTGGTTATTTAGTTAAAATGAAAATAGGGTAGGGTATGGTTGTTAAACCATAATAACATGCCGCATGTGGAGGAACAAGTCAAGTACTATAAAATGGACATCGAGGGAAAGACGAATAGACAACAGAAAGTAATAAATGTAGGTTTTGTTTATCCCGAAAAGTTAGAAAAGAGAAAACGGTTATGCAATGGTACCTAGATACACGCTCGGCGATGCTCAGAGCACAAGAGGAAATGTAACACATTTAGTCAGCTCAGACACGAGACGCAGTCGGCGAGAGTTACCACAGATTACGTCAGAATTTAGTTGAGTCGCGATAGTTAGGTCAGGTCTGATAAAAGATGTGACGTTTTCAAGGAACCGGGGTTCAGGCCTTGTAAGTCAAATATTTGCAAATGATGAGGCAATAAAGTTAGTGGAGGCAGGTTTAAGTTAGGCGCTCCACGCGACAGATAGCGATTTGGCGGACGACAAGGAAGAGGAAGAGATGGACATTAGAGATGTAATGGAAAAGAATAAAGAACTGGTCAACGACCACATGGAGCGATTAACAACTCGATGAACGAGTTGAAAGAGACTTCAAGCAAACTGCAGAGACTTGAAGCGGTAAGTTGCCAGGACAGCGAGTCGGTTATCAAAGCAAAATGAATAGATCACAGTTCGAGGTGCGCCAACGGTCAAACAATCAACGTGAAATGTACGCAGATGGACAGGACACTGAACCGACAGATAAACATAATCGGAGGTAATAACTATAACACGGTGGGACCGGGCGAGACGAACAAACAAGCCTGAGAACAAACAGTTCAGCAGTGACTAGCTCCACACAACCATGTTGCATTTAGTTTGGTGTCCGTTCCACAAAGTCCGACTGAAGTAACAGAAAAGGAACAGATAAGGTTGGCAATTCTAAGCTCCATGAAAGAAATCTTTGCCTGATTCAAAATGTTGAGTATGACAGAGGCCAAGGGAAGGGTGATCAAATAGATTCTAAAGTAAGAGCAATGATCTCATGACGGTTAGAAGATTAGGTGGAGACATGGAACAGATACAGTCATATCAGTTGCATTATTAGGGACTCAGGTGAATGTATCATTTACATGCATTCGTTTTATGTACCGTTGTCTTTGTGTATGAGAGATTTGGGAGTAAATAAGTAAGAATGAGGAATGACACAGGTTAACATTCTTTTCAAGTGATTGTCAGAGGGACACGCAAGACAATGAGCTATTATCGTATCGTCTAGACTGAGTCTAATCTGGGCGAGAGCAAAAGAAAATTATTGAACAGGGGAGACCGAAATCAAAGAGAATTCTCGGACAGCGGATTCACAGTCGCTTGACCTAAATCAACGTAATATAATGTTACATGCACTGTGTATGCTAATTGTCTTTGAGGTTGAACTTTTGGGGAACATAGTAGGTCCCACGACTCATCGTGTTTCCTTTGACATCACGGGACCAGTTGTTAGTAACGGAGCTAGTGTCTCAGACAGATGGGTGAGTCACTGTTGGACGCAGACATGGTTGGCAATTAGTTTTAATCGGGTTGAGTTAGAAGTTAGCCATAGTTCAGTACTCTGTTATGGGGATCATTGTTAGGTACAAACATATGTACTGAAGGGTTGACACTAACAAAGGGAAGTGTTGATCTCACATAATTGTTTTACAAACATGTAAAACTATTTTGAAATTTAATTTTGTTGTTGTTAATGGTTGTCCATAATATGCTTTGACCTGATTTGAAGTTTTGTTTTGCTTAATTTTTTGTTGTTGTATATGTTTATAAATACTCCAACAAACAGAACAGTTATATATTTGAGATATGGAAGATTAGGGAATGAGCGAGGCTGCTCAGAAAAAAATGAAGAATAATTTGAATGTGGATATTTTTCTTTAATATTTATAGTTGCTATGTTGGCAAATACTCTGTTGTTGTAACGAATGTTACAATTATTTTTCGAGTTAGGGAGAAAGAACTGGCTTGCTCGGAGGAAGGATGTGCGCACTGCAGCGCCACAGAATGGGTGACACCTGGACTAACCAAGGAAGGGTTTGGGTGTAACACGAAAGGGTATTGTCCTTAGGAAATTGCACGGAATCCAGGGCGCAAGTTGACATCCATAGGTCGATCCTCGATGGGATTGTTTTTCCGTGTGAGATGACAAAGAAGGACAAGTGGGAACGAAAACATGTTTACGATTGTGTGTGTGTGTGTGTGTGTGTGTGTGTGTGTGTGTGGGTGTGTGTTATATTTCAAATGTTGAAATTAAAGGGTTGTTTCCAAGTGGAAAACAAAAGTAGCTAGGAAAACATAATGAGTTATGATGTATTTAGATAAAAATTATGCTCTTAATAAGACGTAATTAATTTGTCTATAATATGAATTTTGTTCCAGTATGGATAGTTGAGAACAAAATGATGGTCCTTTTTCTGATGTAAATGGACCATCCATCCTGTTGTCTTGAGTTTGGGAAGTATGGGACAGTTCCAGTTGGAGCAGGGGCGTTTAGGACAGAGGAAATTGAGCTGGCGACTCTAAGAAACGAAGGTTGCCTGAATGCGTTTGACAAACGCTGGTCACGCCAGGGTCAATCACCGTTTTGACACTCGGCCAGCAAGGAAACGAGGGGTTAGGTGGAAGACTTTGTCTGGTACAGGGGTGGGTGTCGGAGCTGACCAGTCTGGCGTCAGACTTGACAGGGTTTGCTGTTGTTGTCAATCTGATACTTTCAGGACAGGCTACCACATTTAGAATGACAGTGACTCGTGGATAGACAACCAATAACATTTTAGATGGGAGTAGTTCGAAATTGGAGTGATGGCTAAATAAGACAACCCACATAAGACTATTGGGCAGCCATGTTATTGCTTGAGACTATAAAAGACACTGTATAGATAAACTCGACAGACTGGCAGGAAGATTGGAATAGAGTCTGGAAGTGAGAAAGTTTGGCAAGACGCGCTAAATAGGTGCTTATCATACAGACCCCGTGAACAGTAAGAGATCTGAATGTGTGTTGTATGTGTAGGACACCTTGGAAACGATTTGTGTTCTGATCCTGTGTGAGCGAACAGATGCGTCTGCGTACGTGAAGTGATCTGAAAATATGTGAGTGCACAGATCGACTGAGTACGTGATCACACGTGAGTACGTGATCCGATTATAAGTGACGTGGTCTGATGATATGTGAATGCACAGATCGACTGAGTACGGGATCACACGTGAGTACGCGATCCGATTATAAGTGACGTGGTCTGATGATATGTGAATGCACAGATCGACTGAGTACGGGATCACACGTGAGTACGTGATCCGATTATAAGTGACGTGGTCTGATGATATGTGAATGCACAGATCGATTGAGTACGGGATCACACGTGAGAACGAATTTGTGATTCCTTGTTGAGGGTGCAGTAGAAGAACGGCGAGCTAACTGGAGCCATTAAATTGTGGCTAGAATATTTCTTGAGGTTGTGAAATTTTGTTGTTGCAGATAAAGTCGTAAAACCTAGGTTGACACGTAGTTACAAAAATATCCCCAGTATTTGCTTGTATTTTCTGTTGAAGTTAAATATATATATACATTTATATACTCTGGGACGGAAAAGGCTGGAAAAAGCGGGGTCGGCTTTATTCTGTCAAAGAAGACAGCACCTTCACTACTCGGTTACAATCCAGTCAACGACCGAATAATTGTAATCAGACTAAAGAAAAAGACTAGAAATTTAACAATAATTCAAGTGTATGCACCAACATCAGCAGCAGGCGATTGTGAAATGGATGATTTCTATAACACCTTGCAAGAAGCGATGGAAAAAGTTGAAAAAAGTGACATCTTGGTCATCATTGGCGATTTCAATGCGAAAGTCGGGGATGAAAGAGATTACATCCTAGTGCAACAAAGATGGAGATCAAATGGGCTGGCGACAAAAACGCTGCCAGGAGAAGACTGCGATACGGACCATGAATTACTGTTTGCAGTTTTCCAAACAAGTCTACGTAAGATCAACGAAGGCTGCCAGCCACTACGCTTCGATGTATCAGCAATACCTACTGAATACAACATCAAAGTAGAACACACATTTGAGGCGTTGCTTGCTATACAGGAAGAGATGACATCTGAGGAGTTAACATCGTACGCAAGGAAGATTTTGATCTCGACAGCAAAAGAAATAATTCCCAAGATGTCGCACAAGACACAGAGCTATATAACAGAGGAAACACAGAAACTCATTGCAGAAAGGCAACAATTAAAACAAATGGGAAGTAAGTGGACCAACACAGTATATAAAAACTTCGCAAGAAAAGTTAGAAGAGAAATAAGAAAAGATAAAAGAAGATACATAGTAGAAACGTGTAAGGATATGGAAAACCTACAACAACAAGGCAGAGAAAGAGATACATTCAAAGCAATAAGAACACTGACAAGGGAATTCCGTCCGGTTCCACATGTCATAAATGACAAAGAGGATAACAGATTAACAGAAACCAAAGACATACTGAATAGATGGAGAGAGTACTGCAGAACCATGTATGGAGACAGCACAAAGCGCTCAGTTACAATCCTACCAAAGGATGAGAAAGAACCTGAACCAACATTGGAAGAAGTACGCTCTGCAATTAACAGCCTGAAAAAGGGAAAGTCCCCAGGATGCGATGATATCCCAGCAGAGCTAATACAAGCAGGAGGAGAGGCATGTGCTCGAGTCTATCACAAGCTGTGTAAACAGATATGGCACAGTGCAGAGTGGCCAGAAGCATGGAAGAAATCAATTTATATTCCCCTCCCCAAAAAAGGCAACCTGAAGCTGTGCACGAACTACCGAACTATCGCGCTGATCAGCCACGCTAGCAAGATACTCTTGCGAATCCTATTAAGAAGGACAGAGAAAAGGTTTGAATCTGAAATTCACGTAGTCCATCAGGTTTTATAAAAGACAGAGGGACCCAGTACCACATATTCAATTTAAGGAATATCTTTGAAAAATAGAGAGTTTAATGTAGAAATGTACACATGTTTCATTGATTACATACACTAAGGCCTTCGACACGGTAAAACATCAAAATCTGTGGAGAATCATGAAGGAAATGGGGTTTCCTTTGCATATAGTCCATCTCATTGAAACATTATACCAAGATCAACAAGCCGCTGTCCAAGTATCTGGGCAAACATCAGATTGGTTTGAAGTACAAAAGGGAGTCCGACAGGGATGTATCCTCTCACCTTATCTGTACAACATATATGCGGAATGTATAATGAGAAATGTGCGAGAAGATCAGAACATTGAATGTTTCGACCCATTAACGATTGGCGGGTGCGAGATTCCAGAGTTACGATACGCAGATGACACAGTGATACTATCAAGAAGTGCGGAAGGGCTAGAGCAGCTACTTTCAGCCGTTAATGGACATAGTAAAGATCAAAATCTGTTCATAAACATAGTAAAGATCAAAATCTGTTCATAAAGATAAACAAAACAAAGATAATGACCACCGATAAAACACAATGTCAGCATAAATTTACAGTGAGTGGTGAGGAAATAGATCAGGTTACACATTTTGAATATCTGGGCTCCAGAATCGACAAAAATGGTGACTGCTCGAAAGAAATCAGAAGAAGACTAGCTATGGCAATGCAGAGACTGAACAGACTGAAGAAATTATGGCAGGGCACCAACAAAACGACAAAAGTAAAAGTCTTGAGAGCCTGTGTTTTTCCTGTGGCAGCTTATGGCTGTGAAGCATGGACGATTACCAAAACTTCTAGACAAAGAATCGAATCCTTCGAGTCAAAATGTTACAGAAAGATCCTCAGAATACCCTGGACAGAGAAAAGAACAAATGTAGACATTCGGCAAGAGCTGAGCATAGAGGAGAACTGGTTTATCAATTCCATTTTGGCCAGAAAGTGTAAATACTTTGGTCACATCAAGAGACACAACGGTCTTGAGAGAACGGTGATGGAAGGTATGGTGCCAGGCAAAAGAGGAAGGGGTAGACCAAGAAGACGATGGCACCAAGATATCCAGGAGTGCCAGGGTATGACAGTGGCGGAGGCTGGAGTTTTGACAAGGGAACGAGTTTCTTTCAGACAGACTGTGATGGTAGCGACGTTCTACAAAGGACATGCTACATGATGATGATGATATATATATATATATATTATGATTATTTAGTTTAGAAGTTCTTTGCTGTTTGCTGTTATTGTGAAACGATTATTCTTGCAATAAATGATATTGTTCTGTTTTATGTCAGGATAGTGTTTACTGTGTTTTACTGTGTTAGTCGTGTCGTGGTGCATATATATGTTGTAACTCTTAAGATAAGTAAACTACTCAACTTAAAAGCCTTACGCTGTCACACAAGGGAGTCGGACCTACGTGTTAGTGGTCGTTTCTTATTTCTATCTTATCATATATGGTACCCGATCGTTCGTTTTTCGCTGTAAGTGGATCTACCGAGTGAAATGCTTTCTTGTAGTCGATGAAGGTATAAATGGCTTGGCTTGGCTTCGTTCGTTCTCAATCTCCCGCTACCAAACCCTGAAAGGGCTTAAGTAGCAGAATGTAGTCCAGAGAACGGAATGCGTTGTGTGGTAGTTTACAGCTTGACTGCAATATTTGCACCTTTCGGTCCAACACATCCGACTTCAGCAAGCATTCTTTGAGTACCGGGTTAACATTCCCTCTTCGATCCCTTCTCCTTAGTCAGTCTGCCCTGCTGCAGCCCGTTATCCAGGATCACCACGTGGAGGTGTAGAAGGGTCTTGGCAGCTCTGGTTCGCTAAACCTGACGCTAACAGGCAGCTATGGGTCGCTGACCACTGCAGCTCATGCGCTGCTCAGCATCTTGATCCCGAAGGTATAGATTAGTGGGGGCTGGTACTCTTGGGCTGTTTCATTCAGTCGGCAGTATGTTGAGATGTGATCCATGGTGTTGTATGCATGACGAAATCCAATTGTCTTTGTATCATTGTCTTTATGTCTTCATATTCAGCTGTATCGTCAATGTGGGATTTGCATTCTCCATCATTGGCTAGTCTATAGGTTTCCTTATTTCCATCCATCTTAGAGTGTGCATAAACCCACTGTACTTCATCATCATCAACACCACAGCCGCCATATTTATGGAGAAAGACTAACGTCTGGTCAGGCACACCATATTGATCAGACATGTTAGTCAAGGTCAGGCACACCATACTGGCCCAGACCCTCACCTCGGCTTCATCGTAGCCCTCCCTGGAAACGGGCTGTATTCATGGCAGCCTGACTAACAAGGTGAGTGATCGAGTTAAGCCCGTAGTAGTGAGTGACACGCAGATGAAGTCAAACATATCACAACCGCCTGGAGGACCACAGTCAGCCTTCATCAGCACGCTCGGGATGTGAGGAAAGCTACTGTAACCCATCACTTATGTCCGTTTCAGGGAACACAAAAGAGTAACCTACTCACTGTGGGCATTCGCAAACAACAACAACCACCATATTCATCCTGATCAGCATCATCATCATCAGCATCAATCATCATCATCAATCATCATCATCATCAATCATCATCATCAATCATCATCATCAATCATCATCATCATCAGCATCAACGTTGATATCGATCCTGTTGTCGCATGGAGCACGGGGCTGCAGCTGTAACTAGCCAGCGATTTGATCTTGTTCTCGTATGCCCTGGCTTGCAGATCTCCTAAAGCAAATCCTCCTTGATCCCAATGCCCGTTGACCATTATCAGGGATATATTCGACCTGGCTGACATTGCCAGACGCGTTTGTCTCTCGCCGACACAGCCTCGTGTAGTCGACGAGGTAATCATCATGTGTGGACACAGTCGATACCGACCAGTTCCTGAAGGAAGTGCCCTAAACATATTTGTATTCTGGTCGTCTCAAACTGTCAGGTCGACACCGTACTTGGTTACTCGCCGCACGTCTCACTCCAAGGCTATTCTGTCACTTGATTTCCGGCAGTGACATAGCACGTTCTGTGTCACAGACTTTCATGAGCCTCTGTTAGACTTGCACTGGGTGCCCACGTCACCTCCAAACCCAGATACTCGAGAGAAAGAGGCACTCCCACACGGGAGGCCAACAGGTTCGAGAAAACATCGTAACCTTGGTCAACCTACTCTAGTTACCTCTACGGAGAGAAGAGGTCGAGACGAGGGGTGAGGGGTAAGAAGAGAGGTGAGGGGCGAGAAGAGGGGTGAGGGATAAGAAAAAGGACGAGAAGAGGGGTGAGAAGAGGGGTGAGGGATAAGAAATAAGGTGAGAAGAGGGGTGAGGGGTAAGAAGAGGGGTGAGAATAGGGGTGAGGGGTGAGAAGAGGGGTGAGAAGAGGGGTGAGAAGAGGGGTGAGGAATAAGAAAAGGGGGGAGAAGAGGGGTGAGGGATAAGAAAAGAGGTGAGAAGAGGGGTGAGGGGCGAGAAGAAGGACGAGAAGAGGGGTGAGGGGTAAGAAAAGAGGTGAGAAGAGGGGTGAGGGGTAAGAAGAGGGGTGAGAAGAGGGGTGAGAAGAGGGGTGAGAAGAGGGGTGAGGGATAAGAAAAGGGGTGAGAAGAGGGGTGAGGGATAAGAAAAGGGGTGAGAGGTGAGAAGAGAGGTGAGAAGAGGAATGAGACGAAGGGTGAGAAGAGGGGTGAGAAGAGGGGTAAGAAGAGGGGTGAGAAGAGAGGTGAAAAGAGGGGTGAGAAGAGGAATGAGACGAAGGGTGAGAAGAGGGGTGAGAAGAGGGGTAAGAAGAGGGGTGAGAAGAGAGGTGAAAAGAGGGGTGAGAAGAGGAATGAGACGAAGGGTGAGAAGAGGGGTGAGAAGAGGGGTAAGAAGAGGGGTGAGAACAGGGGTGAGAAGAGGGGTAAGAAGAGGGGTGAGAAGAGGTGTGAGGGATAAGAAGAGGGGTGAGAAGAGAGGTGAGAAGAGGGGTGAGGGGTAAGAAAAGGGGTGAGAAGAGGGGTGAGGGGTAAGAAGAGGGGTGAGAAGAGGGGTGAGGGGTAAGAAGAGGGGTGAGGGATAAGAAGAGGGCTGAGAAGAGGGGTGAGGGGTAAGAAGAGGGGTGAGAAGAGGGGTGAGAAGGGTGAGAAGAGGGGTGAGGGATAAGAAGAGGGGTGAGAAGAGGGGTGAGGGGTAGGAAGAGGGGTGAGGGATAAGAAGAGGGGTGAGAAGAGGGGTGAGGGGTAAGAAGAGGGGTGAGAAGAGGGGTGAGAAGAGAGGTGAAAAGAGGGGTAAGAAGAGGGGTGAGAAGAGGGGTGAGGGATAAGAAGAGGGGTGAGAAGAGAGGTGAGAAGAGGGGTGAGGGATAAGAAAAGGGGTGAGGGGTAAGAAGTGAGGTGAGAAGAGGGGTGAGAAGAGGGGTGAGGGATAAGAAGAGGGGTGAGGGGTAAGAAAAGGGGTGAGAAGAGGGGTGAGGGATAAGAAGAGGGGTAAGAACAGGGGTAAGAAGAGGGGTGAGGGATAAGAAGAGGGGTGAGAAGAGGGGTGAGAAGAGGGGTGAGGGGTAAGAAGAGGGGTGAGAAGAGGGGTGAGAAGAGGGGTGAGAAGAGGGGTGAGGGGTAAGAAGAGGGGTGAGAAGAGGGGTGAGAAGAGGGGTGAGAAGAGGGGTGAGGGGTAAGAAGAGGGGTGAGAAGAGGGGTGAGAAGGGTGAGCGGTAAGAAGAGGGGTGAGAAGAGGGGTGAGAAGAGGGGTGAGCGGTAAGAAGAGGGGTAAGAAGAGGGGTGAGAAGAGGGGTGAGGGGTAAGAAGAGGGGTGAGGGATAAGAAGAGGGGTGAGAAGAGGGGTGAGGGGTAAGAAGAGGGGTGAGAAGAGGGGTGAGGGATAAGAAAAGGGGTGAGAAGAGGGGTGAGAAGAGTGGTGAGAAGAGGGGTGAGAAGAGGGGTGAGAGGAGGGGTGAGAAGCGGGGTGAGGGGTAAGAAGAGGGGTGAGAAAAGGGGTGAGAGGAGGGGTGAGAAGAGGGGTGAGGGGTAAGAAGAGGGGTTGGAAAAGGGGTGAGAAGAGGGGTGAGCGGTAAGAAGAGGGGTGAGAAGAGGGGTAAGAAGAGGGGTTAGAAGAGGGGTGAGAAGAGGGGTGAGAAGAGGGGTGAGGGGTAAGAAGAGAGCTGAGAAGAGGGGTGAGAAGAGGGGTGAGGGGTAAGAAGAGGGGTGAGGGGTGAGAAGAGGGGTGAGGAGAGGGGTGAGAAGAGGGGTGAGAAGAGGGGTGAAGGGTGAGAAGAGGGGTGAAAAGAGGGGAGAAGAGGGATGAGAAGAGGGGTGAGAAGAGGTGTTGGAAGAGGTGAGAAGAGGGGTGAGGGATAAGAAGAAGGGTGAGAAGAGGGGTGAGGGATAAGAAGAGGGGTGAGCGGTAAAAAGAGGGGTGAGAAGAGGGGTAAGAAGAGGGGTGAGAAGAGGGGTGAGAAGAGGGTGAGAAGAGGGGTGAGAAGAGGGGTGAGAAGAGGGGTGAGAAGATGGTGAGAAGAGGGGTGAGGGATAAGAAGAGGGAGGAGGGGTAAGAAGAGGGGTGAGGGGTAAGAAGAGGCGTGAGGGGTAAGAAGTGTGGTGAGGGGTAAGAAGAGGGGTGAGGGGTGAGAAGAGGGGTGAGGGGTAAGAAGAGGGGAGAGAAGAGGGGTGAGAAGAGGGGTAAGAAGAGGGGTAAGAAGAGGGGTGAGAAGAGGCTGAGAAGAGGGGTGAGGGATAAGAAGAGGGGTGAGGGGTAAGAAGAGGGGTGAGTGGTAAGAAGAGGGATAAAAAGAGGGGTGAGAAGAGGGGTGAAAAGAGGGTTGAGAAGAGGGGTGAGGGGTAAGAAGAGAGGTGAGAAGAGGGGAGAGAAGAGGGGTGAGAAGAGGGGTAAGAAGAGCGGTGAGAAGAGAAATGAAAAGAGGGGTCAGGGGTAAGATGAGGGGTGTGGGGTCAGAAGAGGGGTAAGAAGAGGGGTGAGGGGTAAGAAGACGGGTAAAAAGAGGGGTGAGGGGTAATAAGAGGGGTGAGAAGAGGGGTGAGTAGAGGGGTAAGAAGAGGGGTGAGGTATAAGAAGAGGGGTAAGAAGAGCGGTGAGAAGAGAAATGAAGAGAGGGGTGAGGGGTAAGATGAGGGGTGTGGGGTCAGAAGAGGGGTAAGAAGAGGGGTGAGGGGTAAGAAGAGGGGTAAAAAGAGGGGTGAGGGGTAAGAAGAGGGGTGAGAAGAGGGGTGAGAAGAGGGGTAAGAAGAGGGGTGAGGGATAAGAAGAGGGGTGAGACGAGGGGTGAGGGGTAAGAAGAGGGGTAAGAGGAGGGGTGAGAAGAGGGGTGAGAAGAGGGGTGAGAAGAGGGGTGAGGGGTAAGAAGAGTGGTGAGAAGAGGGGTGAGGGGTAAGAAGAGGGGTGAGAAGAGGGGTGATGGATGAGAAGAGGGGTGAGGGGTAAGAAGAGGGGTGAGAAGAGGGGTGATGGGTGAGAAGAGAGGTGAGAAGAGGGGTGAGAAGAGGGGTGAGGGGTAAGAAGAGGGGTAAGAAGAGGGGTGAGAAGAGGGGTAAGAAGAGGGGTGAGGGGTAAGAAGAGGGGTGAGACGAGGGGTGAGGGGTAAGAAGAGGGGTGAGAAGAGGGGTGAGAAGAGGGGTGAGAAGAGGGGTAAAGGGTGAGAAGAGGGGTGAAAAGAGGGGAGAAGAGGGATGAGAAGAGGGGTGAGAAGAGGTGTTGGAAGAGGTGAGAAGAGGGGTGAGGGATAAGAAGAAGGGTGAGAAGAGGGGTGAGGGATAAGAAGAGGGGTGAGCGGTAAAAAGAGGGGTGAGAAGAGGGGTAAGAAGAGGGGTGAGAAGAGGGGTGAGAAGAGGGTGAGAAGAGGGGTGAGAAGATGGGTGAGAAGAGGGGTGAGAAGATGGTGAGAAGAGGAGTGAGGGATAAGAAGAGGGGGGAGGGGTAAGAAGAGGGGTGAGGGGTAAGAAGAGGGGTGAGGGGTAAGAAGTGTGGTGAGGGGTAAGAAGAGAGGTGAGGGGTGAGAAGAGGGGTGAGGGGTAAGAAGAGGGGAGAGAAGAGGGGTGAGAAGAGGGGTAAGAAGAGGGGTAAGAAGAGGGGTGAGAAGAGGGTGAGAAGAGGGGTGAGGGATAAGAAGAGGGGTGAGGGTTAAGAAGAGGGGTGAGTGGTAAGAAGAGGGATAAAAAGAGGGGTGAGAAGAGGGGTGAAAAGAGGGTTGAGAAGAGGGGTGAGGGGTAAGAAGAGAGGTGAGAAGAGGGGTGAGAAGAGGGGTGAGAAGAGGGGTAAGAAGAGCGGTGAGAAGAGAAATGAAAAGAGGGGTGAGGGGTAAGATGAGGGGTGTGGGGTCAGAAGAGGGGTAAGAAGAGGGGTGAGGGGTAAGAAGAGGGGTAAAAAGAGGGGTGAGGGGTAAGAAGAGGGGTGAGAAGAGGGGTGAGTAGAGGGGTAAGAAGAGGGGTGAGGGATAAGAAGAGGGGTAAGAAGAGCGGTGAGAAGAGAAATGAAGAGAGGGGTGAGGGGTAAGATGAGGGGTGTGGGGTCAGAAGAGGGGTAAGAAGAGGGGTGAGGGGTAAGAAGAGGGGTAAAAAGAGGGGTGAGGGGTAAGAAGAGGGGTGAGAAGAGGGGTGAGAAGAGGGGTAAGAAGAGGGGTGAGGGATAAAAAGAGGGGTGAGACGAGGGGTGAGGGGTAAGAAGAGGGGTAAGAGGAGGGGTGAGAAGAGGGGTGAGAAGAGGGGTGAGAAGAGGGGTGAGGGGTAAGAAGAGTGGTGAGAAAAGGGGTGAGGGGTAAGAAGAGGGGTGAGAAGAGGAGTGATGGGTGAGAAGAGGGGTGAGGGGTAAGAAGAGGGGTAGGAAGAGCGGTGAGAAGAGGGGTGAGGGGTAAGAAGAGGGGTAAGAAGAGGGGTGAGGGGTAAGAAGAGGGGTAAAAAGAGGGGTAAGAAGAGGGGTGAGAAGTGGGGTGAGGGATAAGAAGAGGGGTGAGAAGAGGGGTGAGAAGAGGGGTGAGGGATAAGAAAAAAGGTGAGAAGAGGGGTGTGGGATAAAAAGAGGGGGGAGGGATAAGAAAAAAGGTGAGAAGAAGGGTGAGGGATAAGAAAAGGGATAAAAAGAGGGGTGAGGGATAAGAAAAAAGGTGAGAAGAGGGGTGAGGGATAAGAAAAGGGATAAAAAGAGGGGTGAGGGATAAGAAAAAAGGTGAGAAGAGGGGTGAGGGATAAGAAAAGGGGTGAGGGATAAGAAAAGGGGTGAGAAGAGGGGTGAGGGATAAGAAGAGGGGTAAGAACAGGGGTAAGAAGAGGGGTGAGGGATAAAAAGAGGGGGGAGGGATAAGAAAAGGGGTGAGGGATAAGAAAAGGGGTGAGAAGAGGGGTGAGGGATAAGAAGAGGGGTAAGAACAGGGGTAAGAAGAGGGGTGAGGGATAAGAAGAGGGGTGAGAAGAGGGGTGAGAAGAGGGGTGAGGGGTAAGAAGAGGGGTGAGAAGAGGGGTGAGAAGAGGGGTGAGGGGTAAGAAGAGGGGTGAGAAGAGGGGTGAGAAGAGGGGTGAGAAGAGGGGTGAGGGGTAAGAAGAGGGGTGAGAAGAGGGGTGAGAAGAGGGGTGAGCGGTAAGAAGAGGGGTGAGAAGAGGGGTGAGCGGTAAGAAGAGGGGTAAGAAGA
This sequence comes from Ariolimax columbianus, assembly GCA_036924085.1. NCBI lineage: Eukaryota > Metazoa > Mollusca > Gastropoda > Stylommatophora > Arionidae > Ariolimax > Ariolimax columbianus. Next base: position 3,986 of record JAVGWX010000230.1, on the reverse strand, counting down.
GGGGTGAGAAGAGGGGTGAGGGGTAAGAAGAGGGGTGAGGGATAAGAAGAGGGGTGAGAAGAGGGGTGAGGGGTGAGAAGAGGGGTGAGAAGAGTGGTGAGAAGAGGGGTGAGAAGAGGGGTGAGAGGAGGGGTGAGAAGCGGGGTGAGGGGTAAGAGGAGGGGTGAGAAAAGGGGTGAGAGGAGGGGTGAGAAGAGGGGTGAGGGGTAAGAAGAGGGGTTGGAAAAGGGGTGAGAAGAGGGGTGAGCGGTAAGAAGAGGGGTGAGAAGAGGGGTAAGAAGAGGGGTAAGAAGAGGGGTGAGAAGAGGGGTGAGAAGAGGGGTGAGGGGTAAGAAGAGAGCTGAGAAGAGGGGTGAGAAGAGGGGTGAGGGGTAAGAAGAGGGGTGAGGGGTGAGAAGAGGGGTGAAGAGAGGGGTGAGAAGAGGGGTGAGAAGAGGGGTGAAGGGTGAGAAGAGGGGTGAAAAGAGGGGAGAAGAGGGATGAGAAGAGGGTTGAGAAGAGGTGTTGGAAGAGGTGAGAAGAGGGGTGAGGGATAAGAAGAAGGGTGAGAAGAGGGGTGAGGGATAAGAAGAGGGGTGAGCGGTAAAAAGAGGGGTGAGAAGAGGGCTAAGAAGAGGGGTGATAAGAGGGGTGAGAAGAGGGGTGAGAAGATGGTGAGAAGAGGGGTGAGGGATAAGAAGAGGGGGGAGGGGTAAGAAGAGGGGTGAGGGGTAAGAAGAGGGGTGAGGGGTAAGAAGTGTGGTGAGGGGTAAGAAGAGGGGTGAGGGGTGAGAAGAGGGGTGAGGGGTAAGAAGAGGGGAGAGAAGAGGGGTGAGAAGAGGGGTGAGAAGAGGGGTAAGAAGAGGGGTAAGAAGAGGGGTGAGAAGAGGGTGAGAAGAGGGGTGATGGGTGAGAAGAGAGGTGAGAAGAGGGGTGAGAAGAGGGGTGAGGGGTAAGAAGAGGGGTAAGAAGAGGGGTGAGAAGAGGGGTAAGAAGAGGGGTGAGGGGTAAGAAGAGGGGTGAGACGAGGGGTGAGGGGTAAGAAGAGGGGTAAGAGTAGGGGTGAGAAGAGGGGTGAGAAGAGGGGTGAGAAGAGGGGTGAGGGGTAAGAAAAGTGGTGAGAAGAGGGGTGAGGGGTAAGAAGAGGGGTGAGAAGAGGGGTGAGAAGAGGGGTGATGGGTCAGAAGAGGGATGAGGGGTAAGAAGAGGGGTGAGAAGAGGGGTGATGAGTGAGAAGAGAGGGTAGAAGAGGGGTGAGAAGAGGGGTGATGGGTGAGAAGAGGGGTGAGAAGAGGGGTGAGAAGAGGGGTGATGGGTGAGAAGAGAGGTGAGAAGAAGGGTGAGAAGAGGGGTGAGAAGAGGGGTGAGAAGAGGGGTGATGGGTAAGAAGAGGGGTGAGAAGAGGGGTGAGAATAGGGGTGATGGGTGAGAAGAGGGGTGAGAAGAGGGGTGAGAAGAGGGGTGAGAAGAGGGGTGAGAAGAGGGGTGATGGGTGAGAAGAGGGGTGAGAAGAGGGGTGAGAAGAGGGTTGATGGGTGAGAAGAGAGGTGAGAAGAGAGGTGAGGGGTAAGAAGAGGGGTGAGAAGAGGGGTGATGGGTGAGAAGAGAGATGAGAAGAGGGGTGATGGGTGAGAAGAGGGGTGATAAGAGGGGTGAGGGGTAAGAAGAGAGGTGAGAAGAGGGGTGAGGGGTAAAAAGAGAGGTGAGAAGAGGGGTGAGGGGTAAGAAGAGAGGTGAGAAGAGGGGTGAGGGGTAAGAAGAGAGATGAGAAGAGGGGTGATGGGTAAAAAGAGAGGTGAGAAGAGGGGTGAGGGGTAAGAAGAGGGGTGAGAAGAGGGGTGAGGGGTAAGAAGAGAGGTGAGAAGAAGGGTGATGGGTGAGAAGAGGGGTAAGAAGAGGGGTGAGAAGAGGGGTGAGAAGAGGGGTGAGAAGAGGGGTGAGAAGAGGGGTAAGAAGAGGGGTGAGTAGAGGGTTGAGGGGTAAGAAGAGAGGTGAGAAGAGGGATAAGAAGAGGGGTAAGAAGAGGGGTGAGAAGAGGGGTGAGAAGAGGGGTGAGAAGAGGGGTGAGGGGTAAGAAGAGAGGTGAGAAGAGGGGTGAGGGGTGAGAAGAGAGGTGAGAAGAGGGGTGAGGGGTAAGAAGAGGGGTGAGAAGAGGGGTGAGGGGTAAGAAGAGAGGTGAGAAGAGGGGTGAGGGGTAAGAAGAGGGGTGAGAAGAGGGGTAAGAAGAGAGGTGAGAAGAGGGGTGAGGGTAAGAAGAGAGGTGAGAAGAGGGGTGATGGGTGAGAAGAGGGGTAAGAAGAGGGGTAAGAAGAGGGGTGAGAAGAGGGAGAGAAGAGGGGTGAGAAGAGGGGTGAGAAAAGGGGTAAGAAGAGGGGTGAGAAGAGGGGTGAGAAGAGGGATGAGGGGTAACAAAGAGAGGTGAGAAGAGGGGTGAGAAGAGGGGTGAGGGGTAAGAAGAGAGGTGGGATGAGGGATAAGAAGAGGGGTAAGAAGAGGGGTGAGAAGAGGGGTGAGGGGTATGAAGAGAGATGAGAAGAGGGGTGATGGGTAAAATAGAGGTGAGAAGAGGGGTGAGGGGTAAGAAGAGGGGTGAGAAGAGGGGTGAGGGGTAAGAAGAGAGGTGACAAGAGGGGTGATGGGTGAAAAGAGGGGTAAGAAGAGGGGTGAGAAGAGGGGTGAAAAGAGGGGTTAGAAGAGGGGTGAGAAGAGGGGTAAGAAGAGGGGTGAGAAGAGGGGTGAGGGGTAAGAAGAGAGGTGAGAAGAGGGATAAGAAGAGGGGTAAGAAGAGGGGTGAGAAAAGGGGTGAGAAGAGGGGTGAGAAGAGGGGTGAGAAGAAAGGTGAGGGGTAAGAAGAGAGGTGAGAAGAGGGGTGAGGGGTGAGAAGAGAGGTGAGAAGAGGGGTGAGGGTAAGAAGAGGGATGAGAAGAGGGGTGAGGGGTAAGAAGAGAGGTGAGAAGACGGGTTAAGGGTTAGGAAGAGAGGTGAGAAGAGGGGTGATGGGTGAGAAGAGGGGTAAGAAGGGTAAGAAGAGGGGTGAGAAGAGGGGTGAGAAAAGGGGTAAGAAGAGGGGTGAGAAGAGGGGTGAGAAGAGGATGAGGGGTAAAAAAGAGAGGTGAGAAGAGGGATCAGAAGAGGGGTAAGAAGAGGGGTGAGAAAAGGGGTGAGGGGTAAGAAGAGAGGTGGGAAGAGGGATAAGAAGAGGGGTAAGAAGAGGGGTGAGAAGAGGGGTGAGAAGAGGGGTGAGGGGTATGAAGAGAGGTGAGAAGAAGGATAAGAAGAGGGGTAAGAAGAGGGGTGAGAAGAGGAGTGAGAAGAGGGGTGAGGAGTAAGAAGAGAGGTGAGAAGAGGGATAAGAAGAGGGGTAAGAAGAGGGGTGAGAAAAGGGGTGAGAAGAGGGGTGAGAAGAGGGGTGAGGGGTGAGAAGGGTGAGAAGAGGGGTGAGGGGTGAGAAGAGGTGTGAGAAAAGGGGTGAGGAGAGGGGTGAGAAGAGAGGTGAGAAGAGGGGTGAGAAGAGGGGTGAGGGTAAGAAGAAGGGTGAGAAGAGAGCTGAGAAGAGGGATGAGAAGAGGGGTGAGAAGAGGGGTGAGGGGTGAGAAGCGGGGTGAGAAGAGGGGTGAGGGGTGAGAAGAGGGGTTAGAAGAGGGGTAAGAAGAGGGGTGAGAGGTGAGAAGAGGGGTAAGAAGAGGGGTGAGAAGAGGGGTGAGAAGAGGGGTGAGGGGTGAGAAAAGGGGTGAGAAGAGGGGTGAGGGGGTGGGAAGAGGTGTGAGAAGAGGGGTGAGGAGAGGGGATAGAAAAGAGGTGAGAAGAGGGGTGAGAAGATGGGTGAGAAGAGGGGTGAGGGGTCAGAAGAGGGGTGAGAAGAGGGGTGAGGGTGAGAAGAGGTGTGAGAAGAGGGGGGAGGAGAGGGGTGAGAAGAGGGGTGAGGATAAGAAGAGGGGTGAGGGGTAAGAAGAGGGGTGAGGGGTAAGAAGAGGGGTAAGAAGAGGGGTGAGAAGAGGGGTGAAAAG